>JAPMOQ010017327.1:0-82709 GCA_026543055.1 Argiope trifasciata
GCTCTCCATATTTAAAAGGGCACCATCCAAAAACTACTGCGAAGAATTAGCTGCACTTTTTCACACTCAAGCCTTGCTATATCAGCTCTTAAAACATAAAATGATTTTGCGGTTTAAGTATGAAATTGGGTGCGAAAAATGCAATTAAATCCTTTGTCAGGAAAAAACGAAATTACTTTCCGAACAACCTAATAGTTAATGCTATTGTACACAATTATAGCATTATTAAAAACTTTGTTTCAATTTTGAAGATGATTTTATGGCATCTGAAAATCCAAGAAAGATTGCCTTGGGACTATTCAAAAATTATTTTAATTCTAAAAACTTATTTGAATATTACTGTGATAATGATGACATAGTGCTGAAAGAATTCTCAAATTGTTACTGTGGTCATCTACAATCATATTTTTAGATAATTACTGTAAAGAAAAAAAATCAGTGTAGAAAACAAATAGCAAAATAAATAAAAAAACGTCAACTTCAAACTCTAAATTGATTTTTTTTATATTATAAGTTGTATCCAATAATTTTTATTTTTATTTTGTTTACTTGGTTTAAATTTCAATGTTACAATAAAGGAATGGGCTTCATGCGACTTAAAAGTCTGTAAAAATGTAAAAGTATTGCTTCCAACTCTTCTTTATATCCTATTTAATTTCTATATGTATATATATTTATCATGATTTTATTCATGTTAATTAAGTTTACTGTATTATATGTTTTTATTTTATGATATTCTTCAATGTTATCCACTAGATGATATTTTTTTAATAATTATCATACGTATTTTATCTGTATTTTTTGTAATGTGTAAATAAAAATTAGGAAGGTATTTGTTTGTGTATTCTTTAATGATTTCTGCAAATTCAAATAACATTCATAAGTTGCATAGATTAAAAAATGGTATCTATGCCTTTTATGTTGCATAATTTAAAATTGTAACCATAATTTATTCAATATATACAAATTTGAGTTTCATGTTCTTTCCTCTAAGCAAACTGGAAACATCAAAGTGTCAATTTTAATAAAAAAAATAAAGGCATAAAAATTGTAATAAATTTAATAGCTTTAAAATGTTAACTTATTTAAAAGGAACAATTATTTGTAAAAAACCGTATTCTTAAAACTTATTCGTTTAAATAACATATATTAAAAATCATATTTAATTTTTCAAAACCACTGTGTAATAACAGTTTGTTGAAATGCATCCTTTGAACAACAATAAAAAGGCATGGAAAAGGAAAGAATATAATGGCATCAAACTAATTTAAAAGTTATATCAATGAATTATGCAAAAAACAATAATTACATTGAAAATACTAATTAAAATTTTAATATTAGAAATATAATTACATTGCTATCAAAATTTGTAGAAAATAATTGAAAAAAAATTTTGGCAATAGAAATAATTTAGAAATGTTGCTTATTGTAAAATCAATGAGAAATCTCTCGCTCATATTTTGACGTAAGTAAAATTATGATGTAAAATTTTTCCCCTTAAGCATTATTTAAGGCATAACATTTGACATTGGGAGGGGTCGAGTTTGCATGGATGTCATGATCTTATAATGTATAAACTGTGCGATTTATTTTGAAATCATTTGAAGAGGATATTGTAAGTAAACATTTCTGTTATTTTTCTTCAATACCCTGGGGTATTTTATTTGATTTTAAATCTTAATCATCAATAGTTTCAATATTTTTTTTATCATATTTGTAAATATTCTCTCAGGAAGAATAAACTTGAAATGAAATAAAATTTTAATAACAAAATGCAAAAACATATTTAGAATAATTTTTAGTAACTAATTTAAATCATTGATATGGAAAATATTAATTTACTTTCTTCCTCAAGCAAACCAGTAAAATTCTTTAAATGTATTGAAAAAGTTGCAACATGTATCCTAAAGATATGCTTTTATCATAAAGTTTTACTTTAAAACATTAAAAATTTCTACTTTTCCTTAAACGCAATGTTAAAGATTGATAATAAACACCTCGATGTTTGGTTTTGCAATGTTTTGGCCAACGAAAGTTTTTTTTTTCTGTATCGATAGATTTTTTTTTTATAAAAGAAAGAGAAACATTATAATTTTGGTATATCTCCTTTGAACTTAAAATGAAATTCACAAATAATTTTGAAAATAAAAGAAAACGAATCCCCATCTAAAATGAAGAAAAAAAAATTTATGCAAGAGTTCGCTATTCCGAAATCAGTAGGGACTAATCCTAGTGATGGTGACGTCTCGAAAAATTATTTTGAAATATAAAAACTTGTATTCAAGAGTTATATAAAATGTTCAAAAATATCTGAATAAAGAAATTTAACTCTGCTTTCCTACGAAAATATGCATAGATTCTTTTAACCTACGCTATACGAAGTCTACCCAATCATGGCCGTCAAGTGATAAACTAGACCTTAAAGATAGCAAATGGATGAAAATGATCCTTGATCCCAGCCAATGAAATTTTTGCAAAATCACACGTCATCATGACGTCAAAATAGACAAAAATACGAGAAAATGAACAGGACTAAGTTGTTAACATTATTAAGTCATCACAGGAGAACGAATACTCGGTATTATTTAATTGAACTTAACAAATGATAGTGGCATTTTTATTTGTTTTATTTAATTTATGACATTGTTTTTATGAAAAATTTGATACAGAAAAAATTCTGACCCAGCAAAATAATACTCAAATAATTTAGATTTATCACTCAAATCAACAAAATGATCTATTATTTTTACCATATCTGACATTTTTAATATATATAACTGAAAATGTGCATAATTTTTGGCTCTATATCATAAAGTTTAAAATCAATTTTTTAAAGTTTATAACTTAGAATGTTTTAAACTTTATAATAAATGATGTGATATTGTCTGAAAATGAGTTTAGGGAAGAATAGCAGTAGCAGTAACGAGCTGTTAATGTATTAAAAAGCTTTACCATTGATTAATTAATGAAATCAGAAAGAGTAACATTTAATTTCAGATTTGCCAGCTTACTATAAAAAGAATGCTGCAAAATCTCAACCACAAAAATGGAAGCATCTTCGTGTTTTTTAGTATAGACTTTAATCTGTTTTGCAATAATGTGCAGATTTCATAGAAAGATAAGCACATCTTAGTTTTAAATGGGCGCTTTTTAAATATTTATCTATGTGTTTTCATAAAATGTTCTGTTGTAAAATAAAAGACGTTTCAATTTGCAAAAGAAAAAAAAGTGTAAATTGCTTTACTGCAAAAGTCAAATTTCATAAGATTGGTAGTCTCTGAACTTCTCTAACCTTTCTTAAAATTAACAAATCATACTAATCAGAGCGTGTTGAAACCTTAATAGAAACATGACATTAATAAAAAATAATCATGTTCCTATCAAAAAATAAATTTTTAACAAGGTTAGTATTTTATCTTATGTTTAAAATGTATTGAGAAATTTTATATATATGGGTGTCTGTGAGTGCATGCATATGTAATATTTTAAAGTACAATTTAAACTTAATTAATTTATTAATTGTTGGCATAATTTAGCCGATCTTAACTTCATTTTAAAATGTTCTCTTATTTGCTGATCTAATTCCACCTTTTTAATTTAATTAATGCAACAAGAACTCTGTAAAATTGTTGACATCAACAAGTTCGCACATTTCGAGTGAAAGGATAAAAAAAATTGAATAACTAACCAAATTCTTGTTAAAAGATACCTAGATTCCCCTACCTAAGTCAATAAATATGAAGAAATCCCTATCAAAATCACACAATATATAATCACAGAGATAAATGTTTAATTAGCTTTTTAAAATTTTCACTTGTTCATTCTACTGGTATATATTGTGTCTCCAGTAATGGAGTAAAATTGAAGTTTTAAAAGTGCAAATGGATGGAAATAATTTGATTATAAAAACAAAGAAAAGAAAATGTTCACCGAAAAAAAGCCTTTTCTCATATTTTTATTGTAATATTTTATAATACAAAAATTTTTAAAAAATTTTAAATTCTAATTTTATTTACAATATTAACAATACCAATTGCTTCTAAAATTATTTTTTTAGATCATAAGAGGGTTACGAGGCTGATAAAGGGTTGAAAATAGTACTGTCGTTTTAGTCAAAGAAAAACTTATTTTATCCCTTGTCAAGTTATCTTGAACACGCTACAATATTGGAAACTTCCTCAATTCAACAGTATGATTAAGATTTTTAATATCATCCTAAATTTTTAATGACGTTCTAAAAACAAAAACTTTCTAAAATTAAACATTCTTGAATAGGTTACATAAGGTTTACAAAATTCATTTAGTAACAAAGTAAATGTGGAATCTAATTACATAGTTTCTATTTGCCAAATTTTAGGAAGAATTTATCTATTAGTTAAATAGGGCCCTCAATTTACAAATATAATTTTTTATAATTTTAATCAGATTTTATGAGAAAATTTTTATTGAAATGTGATATATAAAAGCCCAAATATTTATTTGTTTAAAAAGGTGCTTTACAAAAACAGCTATTACGTAGTTACACAAATCAAAATTGATATTAAAAAAAATTCATTCACAAAACAATATAAACTTTAAATTAAAAAAAATATCAATCATTTATAAGTTTCAAAAATTATGAATTTTAATCTTAAAACATTAGAAGGCGCCAAAAAAACCAAAATATTCGTAATACTTATTAAATATTTTCTAAATTAATGCAACTTGTGAATATCAATCTGAAGACGTGTTTCGTCTTTGAAAGTGCTATGAAGCAAATACTTATCAGTATATTTTAGTTATACATCATGTTATTAACATCTTTATAATAAAAAAAACAAAGAAAAATTATCTTTTGAGCAAATTAAAATAGGAATGTAATAAAAAGATTAGATATACATTACAAAAAATAAATTTTGTTTTTCAAAAATGATTAACATATTGAATTTATTTTATACTATATTAAGAATTCGACAACTATTCTTAAAATTATAAGCTATAATAAGACTAAAGTACTCAGTTTAAATGCACAAAACTCTAGCTTGTTACAACAATATATAGTTTTAGGCTAAATAAATCAAAAATACAATTTCGAATTTTTATTATTATAAATGATTTTATTTAAAAAAAAAATAGCATTTGATTCAGTTGATTTGGTTGACAAATCTAAATTGTATTTTTTAGCTGAGCCAGAACTTTTTCAGAATTTAATATAAATTACCATTATTATTTGATACGTTCGGTTAAATAATACCATACACTCATGTTGTTGCCAAATCCGGTATTTTTATCTCTTTTTGATGTCATAATGACATTTGATTTTGCGTGAATTTCATTGGCTGGGATCAAGGATCATTTTCATCTATTTGCTATCTTTAAGGTTATCTCTAGACGGCCACGGTTGGGTAGGCTTGGTGTCACGCAAGGTAAAAGAATCTATGCGCCTTTTCGCAGGAAAGCAGAGTTAAATTTCTTTATTCAGACATTTTATATAACTGTTCAATACAAGTTTTTATATTTCAAAATAAATTAAGCGAGTGAAAAATTTTCCCGTGGGATAAATCTCAAGTAATAGTCTATTGTCATATTTTTTGCAGCATTTCATAATTGGCATATGTGTAGTGAAGGTGTTAGCGGAATCGCGCCAATGTATAAGTTGACTTCCGCCAAGGATCGAACCTGCGACGTTTTGTTCTGATGTCCAGTCACTTAACCATTCGGGAAAAATGTACGCTCGTGTCTATTGGCTGTTACTGGCTTATTAAGATGTCACCACATATGTATAGAGAGTGCGAGTATAGAAAATATAGAAACTAGTAACAAAAAATATCATTAACTAAGTTTTTTCCTAATCACCGTTTTAAGAAATGTATCATTCAAACTGCTAAAATTAAAGGACAACAAAAGTACGAATGTGCACCAGAATGAAGGTAAATAAAAAGTAAAAAGATCCAGAAAGATTCATGTTCACAGAAACGACGATTTTTAAGAAGTGTCAACATTCAGACATTTTTCAAGTAAGCAACGGAAAGCAAAATAAACTTACGGGCCTGGTCCTCCCTCCTGTCCTGAATCTCTCAGGAGTGGCCTCGTCTTGCCTCATGACGGGCCTCTCCTCCTGGGCTTGCCTGTGCCTTGGTGACACTGAAAAAAAAATAGGAACAATTATCACCTGCTTTAAACAGTATTCGAGAATTAAAACACAAGTCTGGCCAAAACGAAACGTAAATTTTGAATTGTGTTAAGACGGGTGAGTTTTAATTTGAGTGTTAATGCGCTCATTTATCAACCTGTTCTATAATAATTGTAGTGACATGTTACCTTATTTTAAATCTGCATTTCATTATTATTTTTTGTAAAAACAATATAAAATTTATGATTTGTATACTTGACTATTTGTAACGCATCAAAAATAAGGGTTGCGCGTTTCTGTTAAATTTTACCTGAAGAAAAAAAATGTTTGACCAAAATATTTTAGTTGATACAATAAATTTATAAGAAAACATTTTAATGGGTATATAATATGTGTCACCACATCTCAGGAAGTTTGCTTTGTTTCTAGTAGATTGTTTAAATGCCCAGTTCTAGGCATCGACAAAAGTTCGTTTCACAATCTGTCCGTACGTCGGATTGCAGCAAAATTTGTACCAAGCGATTGATTGTGCTACAGTCCGATGTGTGATAGATCTACCACAGGGGATAAAGCGTTGAGGCATTTGTAGACCAAAATTGTTTATAATAAATTGTAATTGTCTAGATTTGATTTTGCAAAACTTGATTCCTATGTTTGCATTAGCAAAAATGAACCCAAGATGTATATTTGGTTCTCTGAAGCCATTCCAACAACGAAAAAATAGAGAGTACTTCAAAAGTTTCACCTTATCTCTTAAGGATTGTCCTTTTGACTTCAACAGATTATTTTGCTTGGGCTGCAGACGATCAGATGTGGGTTATACAAAACACTAGCTATTCCCCGCGACTCTGTTCGCGTGGAAGTTCTGATGCATATGTACGAAAAACAATCAAATAAAGACAGATCAAAAACTTAAACCTAACCAAAAAACAATACATTCAAAAGTATAAGCATAGACGAAATATATATAACAGAAATACAATTTAATAACAAAAAAACACAACTAACGTAAAATCAATTTATTTACATTGTATACCCAAAATGAAACAAAACAGCAAATCTAGTACAGTCAAATCCATTTTATTAATTGATCGAGACTGAGATAGCTACAACAGTATGATACACATCATTCTTAAATTTAAAATTTAAAATTTAAATGAAATTATATTTGTCAGCAATCACGAGCAAACTTTCAACGCCAGTTGAGGTAACGCAATACAGATTAGAAATTTTTTATTTTCGTTATTCTGTTTTCTTTTCATTTAAGAGTACTTCAGAATGAATCCGAAAGATCGATTCATTCACAATATTTGATTTTAAATACATCAAACACAAAGAAAATAAATAGAATCGTTTGAAAAAATAGACCAAAATTCTCCTAAGCCTAACCTCAATTCTGTTGAGAAAAAAAAATAGAACCTTACTTATCAACAGCGAGATTTGGCCTCAGCCTTTTGGTACGAAAGTCAGTTTTTAATCAAAAATTAACCCCTCAATTAAATGGAATAAAAAGTAGCCTATGTTCTATCTGTGAGCTAAATTTCATCCAATTCTGTTTAACCGTTGTCGAGTGATTGAATAACAAACATCCATCCAACCAAACTTTTACATTTATATTATTAGCATAGATGATATAAATACAAATGAACATATTTTTTAAATTTTAATAAAAATTAAATTGAAAATTGGATACAAAATTTTCAAATTATTATTTTTTTATTTGCACTAACAAAATTTTAGCCGTGTACAAAATTTCAAGTTCTCTTGAAACTCATTTTCAAACTTAAATTTTTTCTTCGACTAACTAATAAGCACCTTAAAGAATGCATCTTTGAAGCAGATAGTTTTCCTGAAACTAAAATATCAATAAATAAGTTTTGAAATCAAATTCATTTATGAGAAATTCAATTGAATAGATTGAAGGCGACAGAAAAACACATCCGATTCTTTAACATAAAGGTTTATCGAGCGGTCAGAAACGGAATGATTTGAAGATTGTTTATATTTTTAATGAATTTAAATATCCTAAACTTATGAGAATCTCTGCCTTCATCCTGGCTTGGGGGTAAAGCGTCTTCCCCGTGTTCTGGGCATCCCGGTTTTGAGTCATGGCTCAGATATGGCTGCTCTTCACTATTTATTCTCTCAGTAAAGTGTGTGAATGAACTCCACGTAAAAAAGAGGGTTGTGCAAGCGAATGCGTGAATGGCATCTTCATACGAGTTAAGACTTCTGTCCTCAGGTGTTCAGGATTCTTTACCCTGAGAATCTACTGCAGCCCTTCTTAGAGATAACGCTGGTACGACATCATGATAATCTTGCCATGACAAAATACACTGTCTTTTAAATTTTATTTGAATCCTCTAAACACACCTTGAAATTTCAACTTTAGCTGTACAAAATTGAAAATTTGTCTTCGTAACATAGGCGTACAGATTCTTGAAAGTTCCTTGAATTGTGTTCATATATGAAGAGGTCAAGAAGGTCATTCATTCCTTTCCAACATACTAAAATATAAAGTTAACCCTTAACACTCCGATGTCTCCTCTCGGGCACCATTCAAAGCAGTGCATCCTTTTGTCGTTTTATTAAATAACTAGCCGCCTTTGGCGACCAACTGGTTAGCCATGAGTAATGCGTTCTCACATTTTCAATTAAACACTTGTTTGTCTTGCTCTCTTTATAACTTCTCAGCCAAATATATTTAAAACTCGATAGTGAGATTACTCATATTATTATAGAAGCCTTACGATTCTTTGTTCATTGCACTATATAGATTTGTTTGCAATCAGCTGTTATGGAATGATGTGGAAACTATCGCATTTTATGTTTGTTCCATAACATTACACTTTTTTTGAAACGCATGCTGCATATAACACTTTCTTCGTTTTAATCTGCAATACGAGTTTTTGTCAAAGTGACGGCAATCACTGGTACACTCTTAACGCGCTCTTGCAGGTTAAATTCTACTTTCATTTTATGAGAAATTAATTGTTGGAAAATATAATAATATTAAAAAAATCACTAAAAATAGAAACTGAATTTATAAATTTAAAAATCATCGTTATCAATGAGAAAAAAGTTATTTTTGAGAGGATTTAAAACAGTTTTGTTCTGTAATATTGTCGGAAGTTATCGCAGAAAAATTCCAAATGTTAGCTTAATTTTTAATTATAGTTTCCCAAAAAATCTGTCAAGGTATACTTTTTCATGCTCCAAAGTAATATATGTACATACCAAGTGCAGTCGTACCTAGGTCGTATTCGTATGGTCTGATATGTAGAACACTACCACACACACACATATACACAAATACAAATCACTCGTATATACAAATACATATTCATTTAATTAATAGCCTTCGAGTAACTCTAGGGCATTGATTGACATGAAATTTATATATTTTTAAAGAAGGTGGTCGAAAAGATCTAAAAGAGCACTTTTTAATAGTAAAAATGTTTGATGTAAAAACTTTTGGTTAAAATATTAGTAAAAATATTATGTAAAATATGACTCACAGAGCAATGTATGAAAAAAAAATCTGAGAGTTATTCATCAATGCATTTTTTGATTCAAGTTACATAAAATGTAATTATTATTATTATTGTAATTATTTAGACCACGTAAAACTAAACAACATGTATGTCATTTACTAATGATTTACAAATTAGTCGTTTGGCCCAAATCTGAATGCGTACCGAGACGGCGGTGGCAAGGCCTCAGCTTCGGAACCGGAGGTTTCAGGTTCGAGACTCGATTCCACTGAAGAACCGTCGTGTGAGGGGGTCTCTTGCATATTAAATCTGTCTCGTCAAACGTCCTCCCGTTGGTGTGGTGTAATGTGGAGAGGGGGGGGGGGCAGTTCAGGTGTTCTCCAAGTCATCTGACAGTGGTTCAAAATGACGAGGTCCGTACCAAATTAGCCCTAGTTTTGCTTTACATCGGGTGGTTAATTTAACTATACTAAACTTGAACGCGTATCCTGTATAAATTCAAACATGTTTACCATAAACAAAATGCTGATTTAGTGAATTAATGATATAGATATTGCAAACGATAATAGAAACAATTGCCTTGCATTTAATTTTTTTTTTCAGAAAACATGACATTTAATATTTATTTAATTTCATCCAATCAAGTATTGAAAGATACAATTTTTCGATTTAATTTGCCGTTATAGTTGATTTATTTTTTAATTTGAACTTTTGTTAATATGATGGCGACAGTTCAATAAAAGCCATTTTTTCCCCTTTGCTTGTTTATCATCTTTCGTTTGTAGTAAAATTTGATTGTTTTGTCTCAAATACATTGTGGGAAAAATATGGTTAAAAACTTCTTTAAAATTCATTAAAAATGAAAATTCAAGTGATATATTAAAATATTGATACAATTAGAAAGCTAATTTTTTTATCTTTAACTTGATGTAAAAATCATGTTTATGCGTTAAAATTTCGGGAAGTTATAGCGGAAAAACGTCAAAATTTCGCTTCATTTTTCATGAATTCAAATTCTAATCAAAAATTTGAAAAAAGGGCTCCGAGGTGCCCATTCCTGACATCCAAGGTACACATGTACCAAATTCGGTAGCTTTAGGTCCAACAGTCTGGCCTGTATGGCGCCAATACACACACACACACATTGAGCTTTATTATAAGTACTAGCCGCCTTTGGCGATCAGCTGGTTCGCCCATCTTACTGCTGTTTAAAATTATTAGTTAAATACTTATGTGACTTGCCATTGTCAATTAAATACTTTATGAAACTTTTCTTAATAGCTACTACATCAAAATATTTAAAAGGCTCACATTTTGACAGTCATATAATTCACTCATGCAGTTATAAAGGCCTTAAGCCCGTAATGTACTATATGTTTCTCTAATTATCTGTCAGCTCTTTTTCAGAATTTAAACTTTAAATTAATGCCTAAATGATTAAGCTGCAAACTAATATAAAATATTTTTTACCGAAACCAAGCATTTAAAAAAATATATAAAAGGGAATTGGTATGTGAATTACTGAATAATTACAATAATTTTTGTAAATTTGAAGAATTATTTAACAAAAATTACTTAGGTTCATTACTTAAATTTAGGTTTTAGTTTCACTTTCGAAAAGATTTAAATGATGCGAATAACAATATTTTATTTTATTTTGGTCTATAAACATAATTAAAAAAATTGTATACATTTTATACATCGTTTAGTTATAAGGAATTATTCTACGAATTTTTTCTGGCACTTCCAACTTTCAAAAAAGTAAATGAAGGTTTCCATTTTCTGCTGTCGAATTTGATCGACTTATGAAGTTTTGAATAGAAATGTTTGGAAAATTCAACATTTTCATTCTCAGGCCAGTCAGTATTGAGAAATCCTAGACGTTGATTGGCGTATCGTGTTTGGAATGGTCGATGTAGATACTGTAGTGGATTAAAATTACCTGTTTTTATTGAACAGTGGTCTTCAAATATTCATAAATCAATCAGTTTTAGAGACTGAGTTAATTGAAGTTTCTCTCTTTGTATTTAAAAACTAAACATTCTTCATTTTTAAAGCATTTATTGACTCATGTTACATGCTATATAGGTGTTTACTTCATTTAGACCCTTTTTATCGATGCATATCTATTATTAAATTTTACAAATTAGCTGTTCAACCTTGAATTGAAAATATATATTAAGCCAAGTTTGTCTTAATCCATTTATGCCTATTGTTCCATTTTTGGAACACCCTCACATAAAAGTTATTTTTATTATATTTTTTTACCTAACATACAGAAATTCCAGGCAAAAATTCCAATTTTTTAAACTTCCTCACAGATGGATTAAATAAAGTTGATTTATTTAATTAATAATAATATAGAAGTCACAAAATTATTTTTCAGTCACTTTTTAGAAAAAAAAAATTCATATTCTATTTCATTTCATGTAGACACGTGCTGAAAATTACATTTTTATATGTTTAATTTGCATTATTTATTTATTTTTTTAATTTGAGTTTTTTTTAATCTGATGGCAACATATTGACAAAAAAACAACTTTTCCCTTTCACTCATAACGTGCTCGTGCAGATTAAATTATATTGTGTTGTCCGAAACATATTGTTGAAAAATATAGTTAAAATATTTCAAAATTTTACAAAAATAGAAGCTTTAGTTATATGTTAAAATACTGATACAATTAGAAAGGTAACTTTTTAATCTTTAATTTGATGTAAAAATCATGTTTGTGCGATAATAGTTTCGGAAGTTATAGCGGAAAAACGTCAAAATTTCGCTTAATTTCCAATTCAAATTCTAATTAAAAATGAAAAAAAAAGAGGGGGGGGGCTCCGAGGTGCACGTTTCCGACCTCCAAGGTATATGTATGCTCCAAATTTCGTAGCTGTAGGTTCAACGGTCTGGCATGTAGAGTGCCAACAAACGCACACACACAGTTTTATTATAAGTATAGATAAAGATTCTTAAATTTTGACGGGTAAAAATATTTGAGAAATATGTAGATTAAATTTCCGGGAAAATTCAAAGAAAAAATTCGGATTGGTATTTATTTTTGGAGCAATAAATAAATCCTCATTCGGCAAATATTTATGCATTGAATTTACTTTTCGAAGCACTAAGGGATAAAGTCGTAGATAAATAATGGAGTGAATTTTGATGTCTATAACGAGTTACATCGTCAAAAGAGGTAGAATTTGGTAGATAAAAAATGTTAAGTATTTTGCGATTTTACGTCTACATAGCAGTATTAACTTTGATTAATTCCAATGTATAATGTTCCTCCACATTAAGTTAGACTTGTATCTTTTATACATCTGAATACTAATATGGTCATTAGTATACCAGATTTGAAGCAGACAGAATATTTGGAGCAACTATAACAAAATGGCTCAAATGTCACAATCCTCCACAAAGGTTTTAAAATGTTCCACTCAGAATTTCTCACGTCACCCAAGTTTTACAAACTGTTCATTTGAAAATTAGATTTCTAGAGTTTTAAAAAACCTAATTCATTCACTGATAGAAGGGAATTATTTAAAATTAAAAATTACTGGAAATTTCTAATTACTTTCATATATTAAAGCACTTATGTGTGCTTTATTTATACACCTAAAATAATTTTATATGGAAAAGAGAATTTTTTTAAAATACATTCGCAATTTTATGAATTTATCAAAAAATTATAAAGTTAATCTCATATTAAATGATATATTTCGAATTTCGAGATATTGCTATGACAAGAGAATACCAATCAACATATTAAGGTATCCGTTAACGTGTGGTGACAATTATACGTTTACCGTTAAGACCGTTTAATTATCAATTTTAATTTATTTTCTAGATCATTACAATTCCAAACAATAAATAATAAAATTTGAAATATTTTATGTAATTTGAAACTCAGTTAAATTTGGAAACTTGGGTAAAAAAGAGGGCAAATTCATGTAAAATGCAAAACAATTTAGCAGAGATTCTAATCAATATTTACATATTCTTTTTCTACAGAGCATATTTACAGCCTTAGTGAAGGCAATGAACTAGGATCTCAGAATTTTTTTTCATTTACAAGAAAGTTATGGCAGTTTGAGCCTTTTCTAACTCAAAATTTATCAAAATTCGTATGTGTAAACAACATTCAGCAGCTCTAAATCAAAAACTATTCATGTCAGAACTATAACCCTAGTTCATTTCCTTAAGGATAATATAGATAATATGCATAAAATATTTCAGCAAAAAATATTCATAATATTTTAAGATGTTTTGCATATCAAAATAGGCCGCGGAAACTCTACTTTGGAATCGGAGTGTTGCAGGTTCGAGGCGCGACTCTATCGAAGAACAGCCGTGTAAGCGGGTTTGATGCAAGTTAAATCCGTCGAGGCCAAACGCCCTCCCGCTGGTGTGGTGTGGAGGTTTGGAGAGGGAGTGTAGACATTGGTGTCATCCTTGTCACCTGACGAAGTCCGTTCCAAAACAGCCCGAGTGTTGCTTCGAAATTGGGCATTAATAATAATAAGTGCGCATCAAAATTTGAACAAAATAGAAGTTCCTCACAAAATGCAATTAAAGTTTTTGTTCATGTCTTATGAAAAAATCTTTATAGTTTTTTAAATATGCACGACATTTGTAGCATAGACCTTCTTTGCGTATAATTTTATCAGTTTATTTCTTTTTAATGGTTCTAAATCTTTCTTCGGTCATTTTTTGTTTCACTTAAAGACTAACTTTTCGATTCTTTTTTTTTTATCGAGAGAAAGGAAGTCTCTCAGTGTAGAATCTCCAGCAGTTATTCCCAGTGAATAAAAAGGACATGAAATCCTTCACTAAAAATTATTATAGATGCTGATGCTCCTAAACGTAAAGCTCCACAAATGGGCTTTTTGGAACAATCGTCCACAAAAGATTATAATAACTTTAATTAGCATTTTGAGTCTTTGCCTGCAAACATTTTTCCAGGGCTTCGGACCGTAATTTTTTTTGTTCCGGTTTTCGTTCCGGTTCAACTAAAAAAATTAATATCGGTTCAGTTCCGGTTTTCGCTCCGCCAAAAATAACGGTTTTCGGTTCAGTTCCGGTTTTCGCTCCGCCAAAAATAACGGTTTTCGGTTCAGTTCCAAATGAATAATTTCATTTTATGTATATTCTTATTTGTACTAAAAATATAATTCTATCATAAACAAAAAATGTAATTCTATCAAAATTTAGAAGATTTTATTCTTTTTTTAATTGGTACACTATGTGAATTGATACAAACAGCAGGTACGAAAAGAGCGGTGAGCAGAGGGCGGCGAGCATTGGCATTGTTATACATTATCAAAATCGCATTTCACAACTAGATTCATGATTACCCATATTCGTCGTTTGACTCTCCCATCGTGCACTTTGCCTTGCAATAATTATGCAAAAAATATATTACTTATTCAACATATGAAAATTGCCTCTAATTATTAATATATCTTCTAACGTGGTTTCACTGAGATTACTTCTGTTGTCTCGGAGAATAAATTTCAAACCTGAAAACGCTCTTTCAACACTAACTTGTGTAGCTGGAGCTGCCAAAACCACCATTGCAATCTTATACAAGTGCGGATATGTAATTTTATTCTCTTCCCAGAAATCTAAAATATTATGCTTTATATCAAGCCTTCGTACATTGTCAAAATTATTTAAAATGAATTCAATGTCAATCTCGGTAGAAATAGAGGTTCTATGTGTTTTTATTACTGCCAATTCTTTACTTTTTAAAAAAGTCTCTAAATCGTCTTCATTTTCATCGCTTTCAGTAGAAGATTTTGTTTCCTCGTTTACTATTGAAATGGACTTTTCAAAAAATTGTAATTTGTTCCAATTATTCTTTAAATGTTGCACAGCCTGTACCTTTTGTGACGTGGAAAGCAAAATTTGATAATGCGGGTCCAAATAAACTGCTCCTACTAAACTATCAATTTCTATTAACAATGCTTTCCTGTTAGATAACTGATTGTATAAAATATCTGCAAAGAAATTTTTTAAATTTCGAAACATTTGAATCGCCGCCATTACCAAACACCCATTTGATGCGCAGAAGACTTGATAGATGCTTCATGCTACGTCACTTAGGGCCTCTCCTGTCTATTTACTCCACCCTGATCTAAACAGTCTATACAAACATCCGTGGATGATCGCATGCTGAGATGTGAAAAATAAAATATAACTCGATATTTTTCTTAAAAAATCATCTATACTTCTAGTTTAATCAACTGAATTAAATATGTATTCTACAAGTAGTTTCATGCGAAACTGAAACAGAAAAATACTAGTGAATATCAAAATAGGAAATCGAGAAGCAGTATACATGTAATGATAATTATAAAGTTGCCGTTAAATTAGAAAATATTGATAAGTTGGTAACAGTAACAAAATGACTGAAAGATATATCGAACCGAAATAAACCGATATTTTTTTCGGTTCAGTTCCGGTTTTCGTTCCGACCAAAATAACGGTTTTTTCCGGTTTTCGGTTTTCGGTTCAGTTCCGGTTCGAAGCCCTGCATTTTTCTATTAAATCCTGATCGCATAGCTGCATGTATGAGGGCGTAATCATTTTGTGATGTTCTGAGAAAAACCTGTATTACCCTGTGTAGCCCTGTTAGCAATTTCTTTTCACAGCAAGTTTTGTGTTTTGAATATGAGGCACCAACATAAGTTGTAACTCTTCTACAGTGTATATTTCCATAAAACTTTCGTTTCTTACTTCTGTTAATATTATTTCCACCCATTTAAAACGTTTGTTAAACGTTAAAAAATGTATAGGTCAAATTGAGCAATATTCACTTGAAAAAATAAATATATAACACTAGACCAATAGATGTTTTCAAAACTTAAACAATGCTCAAGAAACAGAAAATTGCCAATCTTTGTATGTAAAAAGTTGAGCACTTGTCTAAACTTGGTGGCTTGCATATATAATATGTTATAAATTGAATTATGATTATTATCATGAATTAATTTATTATATACTAGCCGCGTTTGGCGACCAGCTGGTTCCTCAGGAGAAATGCGTTGTAAGATTTTCAATTAAACACTTATGTGTCTTGCTCTCTATATAATATCTCTGAAAGATATGCTTAAACTTTGATAGTCATGTAACTAATATTATAATAGTTACGTGATTTATTACGATTATTTGTTCACTGCACTATATAACTCTCTGACTCGCAATAAGTTGTCAGGAAATTATGTGGAAAATATCACATTTTATATTTGCTCCAAAACATTACATTTATTTTAAAACACGTGATGAACATCACACCTTTCTCGGTTTACTATGCAATAAGAGTTAATTTAATTATTCAGTTTCAGTTATTGTCTAAGTGACGGTAATCACCGGTACATTCTTAACGTGCTCTTGCAGGTTAAATTCTACTTTCATTTTGTAAGAAATTAATAGTTGGAAAATATGATTTTATATTTTTAAAAAATCATTACAAATGGAAACTGAGTTTATAGCTTTCAACATTTATATCAAAGGAAAAAAAGTCATTTTTACAAAAGGATTAAAAAAACAAACAATTTTTTACCGTAATATTTTTGGAAGTTATCGCAGAAGAACTCCGAATGTTAGCGTAATTTTCATTACAATTTTTAAAAAATTCCATCTAGGTATGCTTTTTCATCCTCCAAAGTAAATATGTGCTGTAACCATAACTGTTTTCCTCAGCCCTCTATCGGCCGTTGCCATGAACAATCAGACTATGTCTCGGAAGCGAGTGTAAAGCATGATGAATCAGACTATGTCTTGGAAGCGAGTGTAAAGCAAGATGTAGTCCCCGAGTATTATTTAAATTCTTATATGTTAAATGTTACTGTCCTATATAGTTTTGCCCCCGTGTAAATCATGTCCTTTAATGTCATTAAATGTATGTTAAACTAAATTGGCATGATTTATTGATTTTAAGTCTACCCTGACAGAATTGAAGTTTTAGCGCCCTTTCAGTCACAATACTAAGTGATGTGTCTCTAGATCATATGATCTGGTGTGTAGAGCATTAACAAACACATGCACACATATTCATTCATATTCGCAAACACATATTCATTTGATTATCAGCCTTGGAGTAATTCTAGACGTTGATTGCCCTGAAAAGGTATATATATTTTTAAATAGTGGACGAAAAGATCTAAAAGAGCACTTAATAATAATATTCCTTTTTTTTAATAAATCAATCAATTTCAATGATTGCTTAGAAGACTGACTGATGTAACATTCTTAAAATATTCGTAACTTTGGTTAAAATATTCGCAAAAATAGTTTGTTAAATATGACTCACAGAGCAAAGTATGAAAAATATAACAGTTATTCATCAAAGCATTTTTTTTGTTTCAAGTTGCATAAAATGTCATTATTATTATTATTATTGTAATTACTTAGACCAAGTTTACAGTAGACTACAATATGCAAGCTAATTACTAATGATTTACAAGTTAGCCATTTAGCACGAATTTTAATGCGTATCCTGTATAAATTCAAACATATTTACCACAAACAAAATGCTGATTTACTAAATTAATGATATAGATATTGCAAACGATCATAGAAACCTTTGCTTCTATTTATTTTTCAGAAAACATAACACTTAATATTTATTTAATTTCATCCAATTACGTGTTTTTCGTTTGTTTTAATCGTTAACTTTAAATTTTTATTGTTTTGTCTGAAGCACATAGTTGAAACATATGGTTAAAAATTCGTTAAAAATAGAAATTTAAGTTTAAAACACTGATACCATTAGAAAGCTAATTTTTTAATGTTTGACTTAATGTAAAAATCAGCTTTGTGCAATAATATTTTCGGAAGTTATAGCAGAAAAACGTCGAAATTTCATTTAATTTTTAAATAATTTAAATTCTAATGAAAAATTCGAAATTTACCAATTTGAATTACTCCAAGGTATACAGTACAAAATTTGGTAGCTTTAGGTCCAACGGTCTGGCCTGTAGAGCGCCAACACACACACACACACACATTGAGCTTTATTATAAGTATAGAACATATTCTATACTTATAATAAAGCTCAATGTGTGTGTGTGTGTGCGTGTGTGTGTGTGTGTGTTGGCGCTCTACAGGCCAGACCGTTGGACCTACAGCTACCAAATTTGGTACATGTATACCTTGGAGGTCGGGAATGTGCACCTCGGAGCCCTTTTTTCGAATTTTTAATTAGAATTTGAATTAATTAAAATTTAAGCGAAATTTCGACGTTTTTCCGCTATAACTTCCGAAAATATTATCGGATAAACATGATTTTAACATCAATTTAAAGATAAAAAAATTAGCTTTCTAATAGTATCAGTATTTTAACATTTAACTTAAGCTTCTATTTGTAATGAATTTTTAAAGAAGCATTTCAACTATATTTTTCAACAATATATTTCAGACAAAACAATAAAATTTAATCTGCAGGAGCACGTTACGAGTGGAAGGGGAAAAATTATCTTTTATCAATAGGTTGCCATCAGATAGATAAAAACTCAAATTAAAAAAATAAATAATTATTGCAAATTAAACATTTAAAAATGCAATTTTCAGCACGTGTCTGCATGAAATGAAATAAATATGAAATATGTTTTTTCTTTTTAAAAAAAGAATTTTTTGTGACTTTTACAATATTATTAATTAAATAAATCAGCTTTGTTTAATAATAGAAATACATCTATAAAAAAGTCTAAATGAAGTAAATAGCTGCATAGTATGTAGCACGAGTCTATAAATGCTTTAAAAAATGAAGAATATTTGGCTTTTAATTAAAAAGAGATGAACTTGTGATATCAGTGTTTTAATGTATAACTCAAGCTTCTATTTTTAACGAATTTTTAAAGAAATATTTTAACCATGTTTTTTTGAGCACGTGACTGGATAAAATAAAATAAAACAATGCCGGAAGTTCAAATAAAAAAAAAAACTATCATCGCAAATCAAATCTAAAGAAATACAACTTTCAGCATGTGACTGGATAAAATAACATAAATATAAAATGAGATCTTCTAAAAAAATAAATGCAAGGCAATGGATTCTATGATCGTTTGCAATAGATATATAATTAATTCCATAAATTATCTTTATTTACAGTAAATCTGGTTGAATTTAGACAGGATATGCATTGAAATCCCGACTTAATGGCATATTTCTATAATCGTTTGTAATATCTGTATCATTGATTCAATAATTTTTCCCCTTTTTCGCTTTCTTTAAAAAACATATTTAACATTTTGGCAACATCACCGAAAAAAACATTTTTAATATTTTGGAAGCATAATCGATAAATTGTTAGAGCATTAAACTCAAAAAGTTTTTTCGGATAAAGTTACCGACTCTTTAACTACTAATAACTGAATCTTTTAACTTTAACTATTTCTTAAATTTTGGCTAATGAATATGTGATTTAATTGAAAATTTTAGAACGCATTACTCATGGCGAACCAGCTGGTCGCCAAAGGCGGCTAGTAGGAAATAAAAGGACGAAAAATATCCAACTTCGGGTTTCTTTTTCGATTACATTAAATTACATAAATCTTCACATCTCCATTCAAATGAATAGCAGAAGAAAAATAAACACAGATTTAGAAAGCTAAATAAATGAACTTTAAATTGAAAGAAAAAAAATTGTGAATTTTGAGACGTAGGCAGGTAGTTCAACATATATTTTATACGTAGTGAGATAGATACCTTAATCTATCCATTCAGTTGAAATGAAAACCTTTCTCCCTTAAACGTTATTAATTTATTGTTTCAAATGCATTAAAAGGCATATTAAAGGCAAAACTTAAATACCAGTGTTATTGAAATAAAAACTTTCAAGTCTGATATGGCTCACATGTCAACAATCATAAGTGCAGAATCATGCTAAGTATTAAAATGCGACTGCATCATCAAATGAATTCAATAATATAAATTTTTCTTACCTCTCTGCCTGGTTTTTGGAGTTTTGGTTTTCGGCATCTGAAAGAAAAAAAAGAGTTAAAAATTTAATTCAACCACTTAAGTTGCTCTTTTAAATGTTGAAATCTAAGTTAAAATATTATCTAAGAATATTCTACTTCCGCGCAAGCATTAAGAAATCTTTCGTGATGAAAACATCCATATTTCCTCGAATTCAAGTTGAAGCTAATAAACAGTTGAAGCAGTTGAGCAGCAACTAATTAAAGTGGTGCGTGCATCATCCTTAATTCAATATATTGGGTGCTGTCGAAGTCTGCACTGGTTAATTTCTAAACCATTAGATATATTATCCGAAAAAGGCTTTAAACGATCGTCAGTTATGCCTTATTTGAGTTGATCAACATATTTCAGAAAACAGTGTGAATTCAAAATTATAAAATTTCCTTATTCTATTAGTCATATTTAGTAGAAAATAAACTGTTGACACATTAAAACCTAGGATAAAGAGATTTATGTCTAAAATTGACCAAATTGTAGCAATACAACAGAATTAGATTAATATACAAATGTATTTTAAGGAACAATGTGAAAAAGTAAATTTTTTGGATGAAATGAAAATATTCTTTTATCGGTTCAAATACAAGCTCGCATTAATCGCTTGATACATCATACGTTTTCCAGAGGTTATTTAAGCAAAATTTGAAATACTGAAAAAAAAATTCTTGAAATCAGTTGTTCACAATAAAATAACTTTCAACAAATAGAAAGCATGTATTCTTATTAACATTTAATAGAATCCCGGAGAAAAATGCCGTTCGTATTTTTATCTTTAAAGCGTGAAAAAATATTTTACTGAAGAATTTTATAATCTGTAGATTCTCTTATATTAAACTGTCTCGAAAGATTCTTAAAAACCATAAAAAACTCATTTTTTCGTATGTTATGAATACTAACTAACAATAGAAATAAATGTCTGAAAATGGAATGAGAAATCTGCCATTTTGACGGTGAATTCAAATCTTGATAGACCATTAAAACAAGGAGATTTAAATCCTCTTTTAAATAGCAACAAAATTTTTTTAAAAGAATATTTAAAAACTTTTTCAGCGACAAAAATGTAAAACCTTATTTTAGATGTCTTGCCATGTGTTGGCTTAAATTCCGTTTATGAAACTGACTTTGGGTATTTCTATGTTATTTTAGCTGGTCATTTCATTATTGATGTTCGAGTCTTTTCCTTTTGAGAAAATTTCATTTCATGATACTATAGAATTATTAATCTATTCAATATTAGGGATTTCTAAATGAGAAACAAAATAAATATAACTTGGAAATTTATTATTATTTTAATATATTTATAGAAAAAAATAAAGACTTGTCTTAAAAATAAAATATGTATATCAAAGCGATGTAGATATATTTCATGACACAGCAGATATTACTTATAAGAAAGGTCAAAGAAATATTCTGTAATGCAATCAAAAAGAAATTTGTACTCCGCCTATAATGAATTAATTAACATATTCTGTCCCCCTTTGTAAATTCGTCAACATTATTGCAAAGGTTCCATATCGTCTACGGAACAAACGATTGATTAGCATTTATGCATAGAAAGCAGCTGAAGAGTATTTAAGAACGGTTTCAGAAACCGTCTGCTGGGATTTTTGTTTTAATTATAATTTATCAACAGACGCAACTACAGTATCACACGAAGTTTATTTCGGCTGCAAAAAGCGCGGGAGTTTCGAAACATCTGCCTACCTAACACAAGGAGTGTCCCGTTAAAATAAACCTCCTGGCATTCATGCTTATTGGAACTTTTTTTTGGTTCGTGAAAGGACGATGTTTTTTCTTTTTCAATGATTTCCGGCCAGATTTAATGGAAATGCTGAGAGAAATAGAAACTACCATAAGAAAATATCGCAACATCTGTCTTTATCATGAAGTTATTTTTAGAGTTGATTAAATAAGTTTGGAGTTAACCTTCCAGTGGGTGCGGCCGTCATACCAACATGAAAGGTCGCTCGTATTTCCCACATTCTCTATCATAAATTGTAAATTTTCAGCGTAACTATTGAAATTGTATTGTAAATAGCTGAGGATTAATAACTACAATTACTTTGAACATTTTTATTTTTAAAAAGTAGCAGAAACTATATAAACGTAGATTGCAATAACAATATAAAATGACCACAGATTAAATGGATTTAAAAATAATATAAATGAAACTGTCGATATTTTGACAGGATAATTTGCATATAAAATATAGAAGTGCAAAGAGACAGAATTTATGTATAAAAAGGAAAAAGCAATTGAATGTTAGATCGGAAAAGGAAGAAAATAGTTTCATTGTTATTTCATTGCAGCGTTGCAATTTGAGTAAATGTATTTGGTGTGCTCCAAACATATAGATTTCTGTCAAACCTCGCAACCGAACCTCGTGATTCTAGTCCGCTTTTCTTTTTGGCAAGGTTTTTTCCATGACGTCGCATCTTCCACTTCTTCAATACCTAGTTCGGCTTTTCCCTTTAGCGCCTTTCATTTTAGCTCACTTTTTAGAGATGCGGGTGCTTTTTATTCAACATTTACCTTCGTAAGTGCATTTGCCAGCTGTCGCCAGTCTAAAACAATACGGATTTATTTGTAAAATCATACAAAATCAGATGTAACAAAAACTTATATGAATGGTCGCGCGTATCTCTAAAATACAAATATCTGATCAGCAGAGACCTATCAATTCCACGAACTTACGACGACAACAGAAAGTAGGTCAAAGTGAGGGGAACAAATAGCCAAGGACAGGCGTACACAGTTCCACCAGATCCAAAGTAACAAAACGAAATTCATCTCTAGTTTATCTCTCACATAAGCGCGCCCGCTGGAAGATTAAGCAATATCTTTAGAATGAATAAATTCTTCGAGGGGTAGTTCAGCGTAATATTGCAACTGGTAAAATAAATTATACCATTAGGAAAAATTCTTTACGAAAGAGGCTCTTTGCATGTTCAGACACTTCAAAAAATTTTCACAACGTTCTAGTAAGAGATCTTAGAGCTGGGTTCAAATAAAAGCCGCAATGTAGCCGTTTCGCAAAAATCAGACAGGTAAGGAGATATTTCAGCAGTCGACCACCACAAATCCTGTCGATGCTGCTACGTTCAGTGGTGGCGGGGTGGTCTGTGGTATACAAGAAGGTAAGGAGATATTTTCAGTATTAGAGAAGTGAGGAGAAGGAGGGTAGGAATGCACCTCACAAGGATAAATTTCTATCATCTTTTGGAACATCATTTCAGATGAAAACCTTTACTTTCTTCGTTATCTGAAAACAAGAATTCGCTTGATACGGTCTGAAGCTGAAGGTTATTTTACGGGTATTCGAAAAATTTATGTGAAATTTTGCTTAACAAAATCAATTCAGACTGATTTCAATTGGCATTAGCTGGTTTTAATTAAGTAATGATATTAAAGAATTCTCTGCCCACATCAATAAGAAAAACTTTATTACAGTAACACGTATTACAATTTCTGATAAGAACAAATTAATCGATTAATTACTATCTAAAAGTCATTCCTTTTAAAAATTATATTAATCTATTATACTATTAATGAAATGAAAATAGGTTTAAATTCATATGCTTGTATTTCAAAATTCCAGCATTTTCTTAAGACATTTTTAAATATTCTTTAAACCTTACTTTTAAAAAAGTCTAAGAAAAGCGACTTATTCAGTACATTAGGTGCCAGAAAGCAATGTATAAGGTATCAGGAAACGTATCAAATTACGTTTATTTCGATAAAATTAATTTACTCCCCTTACCTTTAATGAGGAATTATGAAATGATTAGAACAAATTTGAGAATGGTGTAAACATGGAAAAATTCACAATTTGAGATGATATTTTTATTTTTCTAGCCTTTTACTGAATACTTTTTTAAAACACGCTTCTTTTGTGCATAATTTTACTTGTCTTAAGGTATCCGACTAAGTTAAAAACTCTGGTTATTGATCATATTGAGGATTTTTTTTAAATAGTTTTTTCTTGTAGCTCAGAGTTTCCTCTCAACCAAAATAGTCTATATGTTCTAGGAAAAGGAAAGCTTGACCTATCTTCCAGAGGAATTTTAAGCAAAACACATTTTTCAGCTAAATTTGTCTTCAATTTTGTCAAAACTTTAATTTTCATAAAAAAATTTCACCATTAACATGACATCTCACACCTAATAGAGATATCTACATAAAATTTTTTATGTTTTTTAAATGATATGGACAGTGAAATGAACCAAAAGTTTTATTGTTAAAGAAATAATTTTTCATTTATAGGGGTTTTTAGAAAAATTAAGTTGTGAATTTATGAAAAAAAAAAATATATCTATGCGTATATTTTTACCCATAACTTTTTTTCATCTTAACATTTTTCTTAGATTGGGGTTCATTCATCTTTATATTTTATAACATGCCTACAAAGAAAGATTGAGTACAAGATTGTTGCATTACAATTTTGTGTAGAGTGTGAATAATTTTGGTTAAAATTTACTACAAATTAACAAATGGATTTTACTTAAAATTTACTACAAATTTTAATATTTTTCAAAATATATTATATTTTAAAATAATTTTTGTGTATTTATAGTATTTTGTATTATAATTGACAATACACCTAAAAACCACAGTTTGAAATAGTATTCGAAAAATCCATTTAAAAAAAAATATTCATCGAACGTAGTCGAATACCTTAAACTTAAAAAGGTTTTATAAAAGAGAGGCGGGCTAGTTTATAACAGCGAGATCACGATCTTTCTACAAAAAAAATCCGAATAAAAAAAATGCATCGAATACATTATTCATATTTAAATATTATGCATATTGCTTTTATCATTCCTGCATATTTATACTTTTATTAAACGTCAATTTGTAAACGTTGGATTTAATAGATACTAATCGATTTAAAAAAATAAGCAAAGAAAAATGAATTACCTTTTTTATGCAATAGTTCCTAAATTATTTCGATAATTTATTTAATCATAATGCAAATGTTTAAATTAAAAGCTTAAATTACTGAAATTTATTTAATGATTTCAGAGCATTTCTTTTTAATAGATTAATTTGGGAATGGAAATAAAAACTACAACTTTACTTAGCAAAAACAGTTAATAAAACGTAAATACTTTTAAAATATTATAAGACAAAATTTAGTCATTCAATCAATGAGGGATGTTTTGAGATTTGCATTTTTAGCACTGTGTATTCAACAAACTTACGACACTCTTAAGATCATTTTAAAAGTATAAAATGGCTATTCACGTTATACAAAAATATTGAAAAGTAGGGAATTAAAAGCATAACTGAAAAACTAACATCAATTTTACAATTAAACTAGTCGCCTTTGGCGAACAGTTGGCTCGCAAAGAGAAATGCATACTAAAATTTTCAATTAAATACTGTGTGCCTTACTGTCTTTATAACTTCTCAGCCAAATACATTTAAACTTCAAACTCCAATAGTCACATAACTCGTATTATTATGGAAGCCTTACGATTATTTGTTCATTGTATTATATATCTCTCTGATTTGCAATCAACTGTTATGGAATTGCATGAAAAATATCACATCTAATACTTATCCTATTACATTAAGCTACGATTTCAACACGTGCTGAACATCACACTTTCCTCGGTTTAATTTGCAATAAGAGTTAATTTAACCCTTCTATTTGAGTTTTTGTCAAAGTAATTCCAAAGCACTGGTACACTCTTAGAATGCTCTTGCAGGCTAAATTCTACTTTCATTTTGTGAGAAATTAATTGTTGGAAAAGACAGTTACTGTATTTTTTAAAATAATCATTAAAAATAGAAACATAATTTATAGGTTAAAACATTGTTATCAATGAAAAAAAAAAGTAATTTTTAAGAGGATTTAAAAAAACAATTTTGTGCTGTAATATTTTCGGAAATTATTACAGAAAATTTCCAAACATTAATTATTAACGAATTAAATTTAAAGAAAACCCGTCAAAGTATACTTTTTTATCCTTCAAAGTAAATATGTAAATACCGTGCTGTAGTTCTAGATCATATGGTCTGATGTGTAGTGTCCTAACACACACACGAGCGCATTCATTCATATAAGCAAGCACATATTCCTTCGATTATCAGCCTTGGAGTCATTCCGGGCATTGATTGGCCTGAAATTGATATCTTCTTCAAGATGTTGGACGGAAAGATTTGAAAGAACACGCTTTATAACATTGTTTTATTTTTATAAATAATCAGTCAGTTTTAATGATTGTTTTAGAAGTTTCATTAATGTATCAACTTTTATTTAAAATGTTAATAAAAATGTTTCGTAAAATATGGCTCACAGAGCAAAGTATGAAGAAATATAAAACTTATTATTCATCAATGCATTGTTTGACTCAAGCTATATAAAATGTAATTATTTATTTCATTCGAGTCAAGTAAACAGTACTAAACAATCTGTATGACTATTACTAATGATTTACAAACTAGCCAATGGTCCGGAATTCGAATGCGTATCCTGTATAAATTCAATCCGGTTTAACGTAAATAAAGAAGATTTAGTGAATTAATGATTCAGATATTGTAAAAGATCATATAATCTTTTACCTTGCATTTATTTATTTATTTTTATTATTGGAAAATATCACATTTTGTGTTCGTATTATTTTATTTAATCACGTGCTGAAATTCACTTTTCTTAAGATTAAATTTGCAAAAATAGTTGATTTTTTTAAAATTGAATCTCTGTGAATATGATGGCAACACGCTGATAAAAGCTAATTTTTCCCCCTTGACGTGCTCGTGCACATTAAATTTTATTGTTTTGTACAAAATATATTATTGAAATTTTTTTAAAAATATTTCTTTAAGAATTCGTTAAAAATAGAAGCTTTAGTTATATGTTAACACACTGATACCATTAGAAAGCTAATTTTTAATCTTTAAATTGATGTTAAATTTATCTTAGTGCGATAATATTTTCGGTAGCTATAGCCGAAAAACATCGAAATTTCGCTTAATTTTTAATTCAAATTCTAATTAAAAATTCGAAAAACGGGCTCCGAGATGCACATTCTCAACTTCTAAGGTATACATGTGTAAAATTTCGTAGCTGCAAAACGGTCTGGCCTGTAGAGCGCCAACACACACACATTGAGCTTTACTATAAGTATAGATAATGCACATATTTAAATTACAAACTTAAATTACAGATATTCATTAAATGATTTCAAAGCATTCATTTTTAATAGATTTATTTGGGAATGAAAATAAAAAATGTAACTTTACTTTGCAAAAAAAGTTAATAAAATGTAAATACTTTTAAAGCATTATAACACAAAATTTATTCATTCATTCAATGTGGGATGTTTTCAGAGGTTCCCATTTTTAAAACCAGGCTTTCAACAAGCATACTCAACCCTTAAGATCATTTCAATAATAAAGTATATAATAGGTATTCACGTTTCACGAAAATATTGAAAAGTAGTGCATTAAAAACATAACTGAAAAATTAGCGTCAATTTTATGTTTAAATAAAATATTTAAAACACGATTATAAATCATTCTGAAGACTTGGAATAAAAGTTAGTCGTCAAAATACGAAAGTTACTTTCAAGGCGATTAAAGATCTGAAATTCTTGAATATACAATTAACTAATAACGGTAGCAAAAGCGTCAACAGTTCGCTTTATTAATTCGAAGAAAGAATCGCTCATATGAAAAACAATCCATATCAACGATAACTTAAAAATAACATCCTGTTGAAGGCAGCTGAAATTTTGCACCGCAGACGAATTTAAAATATCGCCTGCTCGCTTGCGATGTATTGAGAAATCGTTTGCCTTTTAGAAAAAAATCTTTCCATTTCTATTTTTTTATTATAGTTTAACTTACTGATGTAAAATATTTTATAATCTCAAACGCATAGAAAACTTCGCTAAGTTTAAAGATAAAAAAATGCAAATAATTTCAAATTTTGTGAATTAAAAGCTTATTAAATAGATTTTAAAAAATAACAAATGAAATATTTTTATATCAAAAATATTTTATAGCAGCAATAATGCTTCCATGTAAAATATTTAAAAAAAAACATCAGCTTAATACAATAAATAATTTCAATTTGCAAACGATCGCATAAGATGTCGCAAATAGCAAATTTAATTATGGAATTCAAATGCAGCTTTCAAACTTGAAAGCTGTATTTGAATTTCTTACTTTGAAAAGATGTAGTCTTGGAAGAATGCAATATTTTATTTAAAATGCCATTTTTTAAATAAATTATTTTAATTAAATAAAACACTATTTTATTAAATATAATAGATAAGATCGGGAAACTGCAAAAGTTTGATTTCGTAAGTTATCGAAGGATAGTTTTTGACTCCAGCTACATAAAATATAATTCCACCAGGCATTCGCATGCAACTCCAAATGTGAAATAATTTATCTATTCTTATAATAAAACTGAATATGTGCGTGTGTTGGCGCTCTACAGGTCAGACCGTTGGATCTACAGCTACCAAATTTGGCATATGTATACCTTTGGGGTCGGGAATGTGCACTTCAAAGCGATTTTTTTTTAGTTTTTAATTAGAATTTGAATAATTTAAAAATTAATCGAAATTTCGACGTTTTATTGACATCAATTTCAAAAATATTACAACACAAAATATATTTTTACATTATATTAAAGGTTAAATCTTTTATCAATATGTTGCCTTTGGTTAACAAAAAGTCAAATTTAAAAAATAAACTATTATTGAAAATTATACGTATAAAAAAACATACTAAACGTATGTTTTTTCAGCACGTATATGTATGGAATGAAATACTTTTTTTCTAAAAAGGAAATATAAAAAGTTTTATTTGACTTTTACAGTATTATTAATTAAATAAATCAGATTTATTTGAGACAAATATAGTTTTATAAATATTTTTTTCGGTGCAAGGCCCAACGGCTAATGGGTAAAACTTTGATAATAGAAATACATCTATAAAGAGTGTCTAAATAAATTAAATAATTACAGTGCATGTAACATGAGAGTGTAAATGTTTTCATAAATAAAGGAAGTTTCGCTTTTATCTAAATCCTCTGCTCTACGTATCATATTATTCGCGCTAATATTTTAAATAAAAAGAGATAAACTTCAATCAACTAAGTCAGTGTAAAACTGGCTGATTTATGAACATTAGAATGTCACCATTCAATAAAAGAGTAGAATCTGAAATTTTTTTGTTGAATAATTCTTGAGATATTATATAAATTTATGAAAATTATTCTGTAGCACACGTAAGACTCAAATGCTGATGAACTCCGTTTTCAATATTGACATTAAAAAATGATGGAAAGTTTTAGCAAAAAATATTTTTATATTAATTGCAACTTAATCATCTGTAGCTGATAGATAGAGAGACATACAGTACATTACGGGTTTAAGGGCTTTATAAATGCATGAGTGAATTATTTATCAAAATTTGAACTTTGAAAATATTTTAACTAGCTATTACAAAATAAATTATATAAAGTATTCAACTGACAATGACAAGTCGCATAAATTATTAAAGACAACGACGTTACATAAATTATTTAATTGCCTATTTTTAAGAGACAATTTTAAGATTGGCGAACCAGCTGGTCGCCAAACGCTAGTATTATATAAATAATACACTTATCATGCTGAGATTATGACAAAAAAATTATCAAAAAGGTTATAAATTTTTTAATTGCAAGATAGTTTTCAGTTTTATGCAATAATATTGTCGGTAGATTTCACCCCCAAATGTAAAAATATTGGTTTAATTAAGATTGCATCCCAAATATTAAAAAAGTGGACGATGAAAAACATTTCGGAACAAATCTGCTTTGGGCAAATCTATTCAATCAGTTTTCTGAGTGCAAATAATTCTATAATGCCAGATTATTATTGGAAACAATCACTGATGCATCAATACCAAGAGACCTCACCCGTGGCCGTCGAGAGATAAGTAATTTAACAAACGAGCAAAAGTAATTTAATAAACGAGCAAAAGTAATTTAACAGTAGATAAGATAATTGAAATTGATGAAAGATATGAGCTTACTTTTAAATTAGACAGGGGTCAGTTTTTTTGCCCTACACTAAATGTAGTTAATGCTATTGTACACAATTATATCATTATTCAAAAACTTAGTCTCAATTTTGAAGATGATTTTATGGCATCTGAAAATCCAAGAAAGATTGCTTTGTTACTATCCGAAAATTATTTAAATTCTGAAAACTTATTTAAACATTATTGTGATCATAAATATAGTGATGAAAAAACTTTCAAAATGTTACTGTGATCATCTACAATTGTATTTTTAAATAATTACTGTAAAGAAAAAAAATGTTTAGGAAACACACAGCAAAGTAAAAAAAAAAATAATCGTAAACTTCAAACTCTGAAGTAATATTTTTTAATATTATAAATTGTATCCAAGAAAGTTTCAAATTTTGTTTACTTAGTTTAAATTTTAACATTACAATAAAGGAATGGGCTCAATTCATGGGAATTAAGTCTGTCTCCCTTTTATATCCTATTTAATTTCTATATGTATATATATTTATCGTGACCTTATTCGCATTTATTAAATTAACTGTACTGTATGTTTTTGTTTTATGATACTCATTCAATGTAATCCATTAGATCCTATTTTTTTCGAATAATTATCAGATTTATTTTATCTAAATGTTTTGTAGTGTGTAAATAAAAATTATAAAGTTATAATTTTGTTTGTGTGTTTTTGTGTATTCTTCAATGATGTCTGCAAATTCAAATGATTTATTCAGAAGGTGCATAAAAATGGTATCTATACCTTTTATATTGTACAATTTAAAATTGTAACCATAATTTATGCAATATATACAAATTTGAGTTTCATGTTCTTACCTCTGAGCAAACTGAAAACATCAGTTTCAATTTTAATGAAAAAATAATAGCATAAAAATGTAATACTTTTAAAAGTAAGCCTAAGAATATTACCTTATTTAAGAGTAATAATTATTTAAAAGAAACTATATTCTTAAAATTCAACATTTAGATAACATAAAAAGAACATGTAATTTTCCAAAAGCACGGTACCCTAGCCATTTGCCAAAATATATCCTTTGAAAAGAATATATTTTGGAAAGAAAACATGGAAAAGGAAAGAATAAATTGGCATCAAACTAATTAAAAAGTGATTGTGCAAAAACAATAATTACATTAATAATTAATTGTGCAAAAACAATAATTAATTGATACAATAATATAAAAAATAAAATCACATTACAATGAAAATTTGTAGAATATAATTGGAAAAAAATGTTGACAATGGAAATAATTTAGAAATGCTGCTTATTGTAAAATTAATGAGAAATCTTTCGCTCATATTTTGAAGTAAGTAAAATTATGCTGTAAAATTTTTCCCCTTAAGCATTATTTAAGGCATAACATTTGACATTGGGAGGGGTCGAGTTTGCATGGATTTCATAATCTTATAATTTGTAAACTGCGTGATTTGTTTTGTTATCATTTGAGGAGGGTATTGTAAACAAACACTACTGCTATTTTTCTTCAAGATCCTGGTCTTTTATTTGATTTTAACTCTTAATTACCAATAGTTTTTATATGTTTATCATATTTGTAAATATTGTCTCAGGAAAAATAAATTTGAAATGAAATAAAATTATGTTAATAAAATAGAAAAAATTATTCAGAATTATTTTTAGTAGTCAAATTAAGTAACTGATATGAAAGAAAATTATTAGCTTTCTCCGGCAAGAATTCTTTAAATGCATTGAATTAATGCAAAATTCTTTATTTCGCAAAATTCTTTATTCTCATGCTTTAATGCAAAATTCTTTAAATGCATTTTAAAATTTGCAATTTATTTCAAAAGAAATACTTTTATCATAAATATTTACTTCAAAAGATTAAAAATACCTCCTTTCCCTTAAACAAACGCAATGTTAAAGATTGATTATGAAAAAAAAGTCCGATGTTTCGTAAAGTTCAACATAAGTTTTTTAATATATATAGTTAGCATTTTTAATATCAAAGAAAAAGAAACATCATGATTTTGAGGTCTGCCCTATAAACTTACAATGAAATTTAAAAAAAATTGAAAATCGAAGGAAATGTATCCCCATCTAAAACGAAGACAAAACAATATATGCAAGAGTTCGTTATTCCCGAATCGGTAGAGACTAACCCTTGTAATGATGACGTCACGCCTCACCTCGATTCATTTCAGGAGCAAGAGTCACAGATAAGCACTCATTGGTATCATAAAATATTTAAAACGGTTGGGTAAAGCAATCAAATCAAACCGATTTCATTGTCAAGTGAGAAAATATTAGATCAAAGATTTACAAATATCTTTAGAAATTCAAGTCTGAAATCCAGCTTTGTTGCCCGTGAGATTTTTTGTGAGCTCTGATAGCATGGAGAGGGCAACAGTTTCGGTCGAATAGTGCGTGTGCGATCATTTAAAATAGAGTTCAAAGAATGTCAACGATTCCAGCACAAATACGTAAACAATTTGTAAGTTCTCTCGCATTTCGTTATACAGTCGCGAATTTGTGTCGCGTTATTTAGTGAATACAACTAAATTAGGAATACGCATGAAATTGAATATGCGTGAATGTACCAAATAAAAATAATCTTACTTGTATGAAAAATACCTTCTATGGAAATATCTTAAAATAAAAAATACTTTATATGGAAATCGTAAAAGAAAAAAATATTTTATATCAAAATCTTAAAAGAAAAAATACTTTATATGGAAATCTTAAACTAAAAAATACTTTATATGGAAATCTTAAAATAAAAAATACCTTATATGGAAATCAAAAAATAAAAAATACTTTATGTGGAAATCTTAAAATAAAAAAATACTTTATATAGGAATCACCTTTAAATACATATGAAAAAAGATACGTGAATTTCCTAATATATGAAAACACAAATAGAGAGTCAATACTACACACAAAATGAATAGTGAAATATCAAAAAATTATACGTCAAAGAAATAAAAAAAATCTAAATTTGGTTTAGTTATTTTGCGATACAAACGAATCTCATCAAAAGTTAAAAAAAAAACATTTTTCAGAATTTTTTGCAAAACATTTAAGAAATGTCTTATTTTAAACCACAGTTGCATCACTGATGGAATGCAGTTAAAATTTGTTAATCTGATATCGTTTCTTTTTTGCGTTTATCTTCCTTTATATCTAAAAGTGAAATTGGTTGAATATTTGCTAATCAAATTTCACAATTAAACGAGGAAAACATTGCACAGATTTTGAGTCTCTTTCCTCGGATCAAGATTCGCAACATATTTTTTTTGAACATCTTCCTCTTTTCTTTCAGTTTTTTTCAGCATCTTTAATTTTTTAAGGCAACCATTCAATTCTCTCGCAGAATTTTTTCTTTTTTTCTTTTTTAGCATACACATTTAAACAATTCAACCATAAATTCCTCAGCAAGTTTATTTAAAATTTTGATGTCAGGTTATCGCATTGAAATTTATCCATTTAGCTGATTGCATTCCTCGATAATCACGTATACATATGTATAAAAACGAATGGCCATATAGTTAACTATTAATCATCCCATAAAAATTAAAAATATTATATATAAAATGCTGTATCAAATTTAATGCATCACGTGACCATTTCAATGCGTGGTCATGTGATTGTGGACTGGCAGGCAAAGAGAACGCTCAATGAAGCATTTCTCTGAAAATTCGTCAGAAATATATAAATCGATATAAAAAGCTTTTTAATTTAATTTTATTTATGTTTTCAGTTACTTTCTATATAAATAAAAATGAATGTTTGTCTGTATGTCTCTTATGCGCTGCCGCACCCCTCATACGATTGCGATGAAATTTTGAATACTTATTACTTGTACTTATTTGTTTCTGTTGATCATGAAAATGCAAAAAAAGGAAAACCCTAAAGTCTTGAATAATAAAGGTAAAATAGAATTAATATTATACGCTTCTCCTTTATACATTCAATTTCAGTTAATGTATTCATTTCCGATACGAAAATAAAAGCTATTCTACCTATCATTCTTAATCAAACAAGACAGTTCTTTTAAATTTCAAGCGATATTTCCAAAATTATTTCTTCTGCTGCAGCAAGGCGTCGGGTACCAGTTAATACATTATATTTAAGAGATGTGTATTGATTAAAATTTCTGTATGAACCTTTTGCACACGGAAAGCTAATTCGAAGCTAAGTTATTCACCTAATACAAAGGCTGGTTTATTGTTCCGATATACATATATATAATTGCTTCCAGTTGATTTTCCCCGAAAAATTAATGTTAATCTTTTTACTATTTTGTAGGTATTTTTAACATTGAAAATTGTGCTAGGAGTGCAAAGAGTTGCGGATTTTTACAGTACGTTCTGTTCTAATACAGAAGAGAAAAAAATGGATTTAAACCGTTCGATTATAAACTTCAAGTGCCGTAAAATATGTAATTTCTTAGAGCCTGAAGGAGCGACTTAATTTACACTCAATAGAATACAATATATACTCAATAGAATATAATATACACTCAAAAGTATACCTTCAATACAATACAATATACACTCATAGAATACACTCAACGCAATATAATATACACTCAGAGAATATATCAGACTTGCATAAAAAACTGAAAGACACAAAATAAACTACGCGACATAATACAAATTTATACATTTCATGAAATTATATTTTAAATATATATTAATTCAAAATTTATTCATTAATTCAATATTTATTATTTCAATATATATATATATATTTTCAAATCACACTCTGCATATTATTTTCAAAAAAGATAGGACTATGTCGAATATTATTTAAAAGAACGCAATTGTACTCGCTCTCGAGTGATATAACATTGAGTTTTTGATAAATAGTGTGAAATTTTCTGTTATTTTGAATTCAAATAATATTTTTAATTTAAAAAAAATTGCCTACTTAAATTATTACTCTCTAATATCTGTCATAAACACCATAAAAGAAATGATTTATATTAAACAAAGTGAAACTTACCTTTATACTTTCCAAAAGTTTTTTAAGCCAATAGAAACTCCAAGATGCCGAATTTTAAGTAATCACTGATTTAAGAAATAATATTCTTAAATCAAAAATGTATGTTTTTTTTCAAAACATTACCAGAAATCTGGATTCACATAAAATTCAGAACGAGTGAATTTCAATAATAATCATTTTTGTAACACAAAAATAAAGCGCATTCTCGGTATGATAACAGCGAGAAAAGTGAGCTCCCCCCCTTCGATTAACTCTTTTATAACCCATCCAAAATTTGTATATTCGCCCTCCGATTGGCCGGAATCTATCGTCTGCACAATAAGCTTCTCACCAATCGTCAGCAACATTTCTAAAAACAAGGAGAACCGAGATGGCAATGTGTGTTTAAGAATTGAAACACCTGCGAAAAGTCAGTTTGGGTTTGGAAAATTGATGCATATTAATCGTCTGCGATTTGAATGTTTGGACTTAGGAGTGCAATTTCTGGCGCCAACTTCATAAGCTGATTATGATTTTTTAAAAATTAATATAATTATACTACTTGAATCCGGTATTTTTAGAAGGAAATGGCGAATGTACACCAATTTACCAACATAAAGGCATGTCAATAAATTTTCCTGAATTTATTATGCCAAGTTTATTAACAAAAAGATTTGAAATTTGAAAAAAAAATGCACTTTGGAATAGAGTTTCAAAATTTCTATTTGTGATAGGTCGTGCCGTTATAAAACTTCATAAGCTGAATCATAGGCGTCAACTTCATTAGCTGATCATGATTTAAAAAAAATTATATAATTATACTACTTGAATCTTGTATTTCTAGAAGGTAATGGCGAATGTACACCAGTTTACCCACAGAACGGCATGTCAAAAAATTATCCTGAATTTATTATGCCAAGTTTATTTACAAAAAAAAGTAAAATTGATTATTAATATTAATCAATATAAAAATCACACTTTTAAATAGAGCTCCAATGGGTTTTGTTTGTTTGTGGTTTTATGGCGCAAGAACCGAATCTGGTTATATTGCGCCATGCAAGTGGTAAAATCAAAGCAGAATATTAAAAATTATTGAATATAAAATCTATAATATCAACATAAAACTGTGTGAAATATAAAATTTCATAATTATGGAAGTGAAAGTACAAAATTAACATAACGTGTTGTCAAATGAAGATGTAAGATTTTAAAAATAGAGTTCCGAAACTGCGATTTTTGATAGTGTCGTGCCGTTATAAAATTACCGATATCGTTCTACAGCACAGATAGCTTCGGGCTGACGGAGTTGACGTACGACAGCCGAATCGAGATTCGTATCTTCGTGGCATTCGAACGATGATTGAATGTTAGTTTGTAATTTTTAAAATGCAAATTTGCTAATCATCTATTTTTTATGAAAAAAAGAGAGGGGGTGGGGGTGTCATGACCTGGTGGTAAGTTCACGGCTCACGAGCCTTAGGGTTTCAGGTTATAGACTCAATTCAGCAGAATAATGGGGTTTGTTGTACATTAAATGCGTCCTACGCAACATCCACCCACTGGTGTTGTGAGGAGACGGGTATATCAGCTCAGGTGTCATCCTCGTCATCTGATCACGGATCAAATTTACGAGGTCCGTCCCCAAATAGCAATAGTGTTGCTTTAAAACGAGACATTAATGTAACTAAAATTTAGGAAAATTTGGAAATTGACACAGACAGACAAAATATTTTATTTTATCATTACTGCCTATTATACATTAAAGATCATTTAAAACATACTATAAAAAATCGATAATTACATTCTCAAACAAGAAGAAAATTTAAAAAGAAATGGTTTTAATCATCGAAAATTTGCATTTAACATCATTTTGAAAGTTGATATTTTTTTTGCCTCCGAAAATATACTAATGTTAATTTTCTCTTGCGCAAGAGCATATTGAACGCTATAATTTAAAAATACAATGAGCTGTAATTATGGAATTTGGTACAGAACCTTCTTCTTAAATTTCCAAATGAATGCGTATCAAATTTTGAATGATATTAGATAGCGAGTAGTCTGTTCAGTTGTCCGTACATTTCCATCTGAATACCATATATCAAAAATGTAAAGAGTTATGAGAATGAAATCAAACAACATAGAATCAGCTATATAATTGTCAATATAAATCTGTATTAGATTTCAACCCAACTCATCAAAGGATTGAATATCTGCCACTGTGTTTAATTTTCGAGTGTGTGAATACGGTAATTTGGAATATAACTCAGAAAAATGAAGTGTTTTGGCTGGTTTTGCCAACCATACTGTGAATGAAATTATTTGAATTGGAGAACATACTGACCTTTTAAAGAATATAGATTTTATATATATTTTCATAATTTTTGGCAATTCATTCCGATTACATATTTGGTTACATTCCGATTTTATTTCATTTGATTTTTTATGGATTCTATTGATCGACGTCGCCCACTATAATATTAAATTTAATAGAAAAAAAAAAGTCAACATGCTGAAAAACTGTATTTGAAATTCTTTATTTCTTATCAGTATGCTTCAGTATTACTGACATGCTATTGATGTTGCTGAGAGAATACAATTTAAGGTATCCGATTACGTTAAAAACTCTGGTTATCGAACACACTGGCGAATTATTTTTATAATTGTTCTTTCTTGTAATTCAGACTTCACTCATTCCAAAACAATTTATTTTTTTCTGAGAAAAAGAAGACCTGATCTATTGTTCAGAGTCACATATTTTTTCAGCTAAAATTTGTCTTTTACTTCGATTTTCTCCAAACTTCAATTTTCATAAAAATTCTCCACCGTTATCATGCTATCTCAAAATCTAATAGAGGTATTTTCAGTAAAAATTTCATCGCATGTTCTAAATAATGTAGACGTTGGAATGAACCAAATGTTTTATGGTTGGTGAAATACTTTTTCCTTTATAGGTGTTCTGAAAAAAATTAAGCTGTAAATTGATGGAATAAATGCATATATACGTATACTTTTACCCATTACTTCTTCGCATCTGCAACTTTTTCTTAGATTTTGATTCATTTCGTTCATCATTATATTCCATAACTTGAGTACAAAAAAACCAAGATTGCTTCATGATAATTTTGTGTAGGGTGCAAAACCGTTTTGTTTAATTTTCATAAAAACATTTTAACACACATTTTCATAAAAACAAACACACATTTTACTATTTCCCAAAATATATAATATTTTCAAATAGTTTTGTTGTATTGATGGTATTTTGTATTATAACGGGCCATACATCTAAAAACCCTAGTTTTAAATAGTTTTTAAAAAATCCAATTTTTCAAAAATATTCTTTCGAATGTAGTCGGATACCTTAAATGCGTCACAGCATTTTGATGTTGGTCTAAACTGCTAATAAAGCGTAAGGAAGTGAAATGGTAGCACCTCGTGAGACAAATTGAAACTAAATGGTGGTGAACGTTTTAAGGTCGTTCTAAACGTTCTAACTACGTTCGAAGGAAAAGTTATAAAAAATTGGATTTTTTTATAAACTATTTATGGTTTTTAGATGTATTGCCAACTATAAACACTATAAATGCAAGAACAATTATTTGAAAATATAATATATTATGGGAAATTTTGCTGGAAATTTTAATGAAATTGAACCAAAACGGTAAACACTCTACACAAAATTGCAATGCTGCAATCCTATTTTTCTTTGCACAAAAATTATATAATATAATGAATAAAATAAACCAAAATCTATAAAAATATTGAGATGTAAAGAAATTTTGTTAAAAATATACGTGCCATAAATTTACAACTTAATTTTTCCTAAAACACCTATAAATCAAAAAGTATTTTACCAATAATAAAACTTTTGGTTCATTTCATTGCCCATATTATTAAAAACACAAGCTGACATTTTTATGTAAATGCCTTTATTAGTTTTTGAGATATCTTGTTAGTGGAGGAGAATTTTTAGGAAAATTAAAGTTTTGAAAACATTGAAGGCAAATTTCAGCGGAAAAATGTGTAACCCTATATGATAGTTCAGGCCATGATTTTCTTAGAAAAGATAAACCGTTTTGGAAAGGGGAAAGTCTAAACTGCAAAAAATAATAAGAATTTTAAAAAATTCGACAATGTGATCGAAAATCAGTCTTAATTTTCTGACAACTGTGATTGACACGTCATTTTGACGTGACTTTTTTAAGTAGTTTCAAGAGAGGTATTTTCAGAGCCAGTTTAAGGCTCATATACCAGCACTATTCCAATTTTTTAAAAATTTTAATAAGGAATTAAAAATACCTTATGGTGAGAGCAATGAGCATCGTGTACGAAAATTATTTGAAACGGATTGCAAATGAATCAGCTTGTTTTCAAAAATAGCAAGTATATGCAGATTCCGTCATTTCCGGACCCTATTCGCTTTCAACTTTTGGCTTGCATAAAAGGAAGCCTTCGTCGTCATCTGACCGTTGTTCAAAATGACGAGGTCCGTCCTAAAATAGCCCTCGTGTTTCTTCAAAACGGGACGTTGGTATAACTAAACTTCTTCATCTTCTCTATCATAAGTTCAAAAACAGCGTCGAATCTCTCGAATCTGGTCTTGTAATTTCCCATCTTTCGAGCTTTTCAAAAAAATATGATATTCAGTTTCTAAGTACAGTAAAAGTACTTATTCGCGCCTCCGTCATTCGCGTTTTCACTATTCGATTTAAAAAATGCAACCCAATTCCTATATTCGCGGCTAAAGATTTCTTTTTTCGATGATCTGAAAAGTACATACATGATAATAAAAGGATTCCAATAGATATCTAACCCAATATCCTTTGTAAATGCCGTCCAATTGACTAATAAAAAAGTAAAATAGATCTTATGGCAACTTTGCCGAAAGAATGTTGCTAAATGCAAACTGCAAACATAGCCGAAATCGCGAATGGAATAGATAGATGGGTTCGAACAGATAGTATCAAGTGACATTCAGGTATTGCTTAAATCGCAAGATGAAGATTTGATTGAAACCGACTTGGAGGAAATGTTAAATTCACAGCCCATTGTAGAAGAGGCTTCAACAAGCACTGGAAACGTGACATTTCGTTTGAAAAATCTTAGTGAAGGTTTAAGAAGGGCAAATGAGCTTTGCGATTTCTTTATGAACATTGATCCGTCTATGGAACGACGTCTTATTTTTAAGAGGCAAATTGCTAATGCGACTGCTGAATATCAGTCTAAATGGAAGGAGCTTTTGAAAACTGCCAAGCAAGAGAAAATTACAAAATTCTTTAAATCACTGCCTAAGCCTTAAGATAATTAATCAAAATGTTCAAAAATTCATTCTTTCATTTATATATATATATATATATATATATATATATATATATTATAATAGCATACAGCATATTAGCATTAACTGTTACTATTAGCGAAAATTAGAATCCTAAAGATTGAATTTCATTTAATAATATGAACATTTCGTTTGAAAGTAATGATGTGGCTATTTTAAGTAACACTTAGGTGTGTCATTTTTAGTCCTCATCAGATGACGAGAGCAATGCCTGCTGTCTTTCGTATCACACCATGAGCCTTTGGCCCAGAGCATAAGCAACATATAACGACGAATACTTGGTGCCCTCCGCAGGTTTCATCTCACCATTCGGTCACCGTTGTAAGGTACGCTTTTGGTTTATTTGTCTAAACGGATATCTAAATGCTGGAAATCTAATCTTAAATGCTTATTTTTCTATTACAACGATTTAAAAAAAAAAAAAACTGAAGTCCGTTTACCAATAAAATTCATAAAGTTACAAGGAAAATTTTTGAAAAATTTGATTTTCAATTTTTTATTTTTATTTTCTGATGTATTATCAATTATAAACACTATAAATGCAAAAACATAATTTGAGAATATAATATATTATGAAAAATAGGAAAATTTGTGATAAATTTAATGAAATTGAAACAAAACGGTTAACATTCTACACAAAATGGTAATGCAACAATCCAATTTTTCTTTGTACACAAGTTATAGAATATAATGATGAATGAAATGAACCGAAATCTAAGAAATATTTTAAGATGCGAAGAAGTTATGGGTAAAAATATACTTATATATGCATTTTTTCCATAAATTCGCAACTTCATTTTTCCAAAAACACCTATAACAGAAAAAGTATTTCACCAACACTAAAACTTTTGGTTCATTTCACTGTCTATATTATTTGAAACACACGCTGAAATGTTATGTCAATACCTCTATTAGTTTTTGGGATATCATGTTAATGGTGAATAATTTTTATGAAATTTAAAATTGAAGCGAAAGACAAATTTCAGCTGAAAAATAAATTTTCTTAAAATTCCTCTGGATAATAGGTTAGACCTTCCTTTCCTAATAAAAAACAAACTGGTTTGGAAAGAGAAAAGTCTGAATGACAAGAAATAACAACTTTTTAAAAAAAATCGCCAATGTGGTCGAATAGCCGTGTTTTCAATGTAGTCGGATACCATCCATTTTTAATCCAATGTTTTTGATGAGTAAAATCTGAGCATTAGAAATGCAATTGATTAGATGATGTCGTTTATTTTGTTTCGCATAATTATACAGAGGATTGACGGAAGTAAATATTTTAAAATTATTAAAATGGCGATATTTATTCCTTGAGACTATTTTTTTAAACACTTTTTTTCCGTCGCATTTTGAAACACCCTGGAAAGTAATAAATAAATGAGAGATAGAGAGAACCGGGTAGTCGATCTTCCCCAAAATAAGAGTTAGTTTAGTTTTATTAACGTCCCGTTATAAAGCAACACAAAAGCTATTTTGGGACGGACCGGGTCATTTTGAAACGTGGTAAGATGACACCTGAGTTGCTACACCCTCTTAAAACTTCACACCACACCAACGGAAGGCCGTTCGAGCCCGACGGGCACAACACCCACTTACACAGCGGTTCTCGGTGGAATTGGGCCTCGAACCTGTAGCCCTCCTGTTTCGATGCCCAGACCTTACCACCTGGTCACCGTGGTCTCAGTAAACTGAGAATTCAATGGAAAAATGAAAAAATGCCATTATTGTATCATTACCATTATGGGTAAGGAAATCGTCAGTCAGCTGTTTCCTCAATTTGTATCTGGAACGGTCATAGAGGGCCTCGGTAACCTGGTTGGTATAGCGTCAGTCTCGCAACCGAAAGATAGCGAGTTCTGGCGAAATCGTCCTCGTCTCGGCCAAAGACCGCCGCATTGGTACGGTCAAATGTCGAGGACGATACTTTTGTTTTATTTAATACTAGCCGCCTTTGGCGACCAGCTGGTTCGCCATGAGTAATGGGTTCTAACATTTTCAATTAAATCACATATTCATTAGCCTTGAAGTAACTTCGGGCATTGATTGCCCTGAAATTAAATTTTCTTTAAGATGATGGACGGAAAGTTCTAAAAGAAAGCGTTTTCCTAATAATATTTTTTCATTTTATAAATCAGTCAGTTTTAATGATTGATTTAGAAAACTGATTAATGTAGCAACTTTTATTTAAAATATTAATAAAAATATTTTGTAAAATATGGGTTGCAGAACAGTATGAAGAAATCTAAAAGCCATTATTCATAAATGCATTGTTTAACCCAAACTACATAAAATGTAATTATTTACTTCATTTAGATCAAATTAATAGTATTAAACAATATATATGCCTATTAATAATATTTTACAAATTGGCCATTGGAAAGGAATTTGAATGCATATCCTGTATAAATTCAATCCTGTATAAATAAAGATAATTTATTCAACTAATGATTTAAATATTGCAAACTATCATAGAATCCTTTGCCTTGCATTTTTTAAAGAAAATATAACATTTTATATTTATTTTATTTATTCAGTCACCTGCTAAAAGTTGCATTCCTTCCGATTTAATTTGCGATGATAGTTTTTTATTTTTTTAATTTGAACTTCCGTCAAAATGATAAAATGATGGCAACACGGTGATAAAATCTAATTTTTTCAATTTGACGTGCTCTTGCGGATTTTATAGAAACCTTAGCTTTGCCTTTATTTTTTTAGAAAATATCACATTTTATAATGAAAAAAAAATATAGAATTAATGATACAGATATTGCAAACGATAATAAAAATATCCCATTAAGTCGGATTCCAATGCATATTCTGTCTAAATTCGATCAGGTTTACCGTAAAGAAAATTTATTGAATTTATTATTTAGATATTGCAAACGATCATACAATCCTTTGCTTTGCATTTATTTTTGTAGAAAATATCACATTTTATATTTATTTTATTTTATCTAGTCACGTGTTAAAAGTGGCATTTCTTTAGATTTATTTTGCGATGATATTTTTTTTATTTGAACTTCCGGCATTCTTTTATTTTATCCCATCACGTGATAAAAACATGGTTAAAATATTTCTTAAAAAATTCGATAAAAGCAGAAGCTTACGTTATAAATTAAAAAATCTGATACCGTTAGAAAGCTAATTTTTTTATCTTTAAATTGATATAAAAATCTTGTTTGTGCAATAATATTTTTGGAAGTTATAACGGAAAAACGTCGAAATTTCCCTTAAATTTTAATTATTTCAAATTCTAATTAAAAATTCGAAAAAAGGGCTCCGAGGTGCACATTCCCGACCTCCAAGGTATACATGTACCAAATTTGGTAGCTGTAGGTCCAACGGTCTGGCCTGTAGAGCGCCAACACACACACACACATTGAGCTTTATTATAAGTATAGATTTTAAATATATTTATATAATAATATATTTCCTTAATATTTTAAATATGTTTGAAATATTACAAGTATTTACTAAGAAGATGGTAAGATGCAAATATATGAAACAAACATAATAAATAAAAATTCTATATTTGATTAATCCCTCGCAAGCGAACATCGGAAGAATGTTGTTAAATATCTTGAACTAAAGGCTAAAATATGGTATAAATGCTTCACTCATTATATTGAAATGATTATGTTACGATGGGTAATAGCGAGGATCGAACTCGCAACCTTTGGATTGGTTATGTTGGGCAGATAACATAACCGCAAGACAAAAGGGATCACTCTGTATCGAGGATGTTATCTGGCTTATTAAGTTTCTACTAGAATACTTCCTCTTCCAGTGAGAGGTAAGACGAATGATATTTTGTGCTGTTTGGTGGGGATCTTATGGGCTGTTGAGTTTGTAATGCGGCTTACCCATTTTTTTCTGTTTGGCTGTTTATTAGTCAGCTTCTTTTTTTTATTGGCTGATTATTTATCAACTTCATGTTTTTTATTGGCTGATTATTTATCAACTTAGTTTTTATTTATTTTATTGGCTGATTATTTATCACCATTTTTTATTTGCTGATTATTTATCAGTCTTTTTTTTATTGGTTGATTATTAATCATCTTCATTTTTTTTACTGATTGATTATTTATCAGCTCCATTTTTTCATTGGGTGATTATTTATCAGCTTCCTTATTTTATTGGCTTATTATTTATGGGCATTTTTAATAGGCTGATTGTTCATCGCCATTTTTTATTTGCTGATTATTTATCAGCTTCATGTCTTTTTTTCTTTGTATAGAAGGCGACACAGCAACTGCATGAAGGCTGTGTATTTATTTATTTTCATAGTCTTGGGTCAGCGATTGGCGATATGCAGGCCCGAATTCGCGATCTTTCGCTTCGTAGCCAGATAACATGACCACAATTAAACTGTAACATGACATGAGGGTAACTCAGACAATCTTGAGGGCCGCGGTGGCCTGGTGGTAAGGTCTCGGCTTCGGAGCCGTAAAGTTTGATGTTCGAGTCTCGATTCCACCGAAGAACCTTCGTCGTGTGAGGGGGGGGTCTTAAACTTTAAATCTGTCAGGTCAAACGTCCTCCCACTGGTGTGGTGTGGTGAGGGGGTGCCAGCTCAGGTGTCGTCCTCGTCATCTGACAGTGGCCTGACACTATCAAATTGACGATATCCGTCCCAAAATCGCCCTAGTGCTTTACAACGGGACGTTAATATAACTAAACTAAACTAAACACTCAATCTTGGGGGTGTTGTCTGGCTTATAAAGCTGCAACTGCAAATAGTTTGTTCGATTACAATGTTAGCATCAAAACGAGTAGTCTCCTCAAAAATTTGTAAAAATATTCTCTAATAATATCCCCGCTCCTTCTTTAATAAAATTGGTTAAAATCGCGAATGTCTTTCCTGGCAGTGATAGCAATAGCTATTAAAAATCAATCTTTGGCTAGAATTGGCCGGCTTTATGGATCGTGCGATACTTAGCTGTTTTCTGGCGATTAACCTCTTGCTTCAGCAATGAATGTCCGAAGATGAGATTTGAGTTTTAGACGCGTTGTTTTTGATCGATCAAAATCAAAATTTGATGATCATAAAATCACATGCAAAATTCCATATATTTGTGCATTTTGAGTTATCGTATTTATATGCTTGTAAAAGAATGAACAGGTAGGTCAAACCCCTGATGGAATGGTTTCCAAATGTGGTAGATATCTTTATGTCAGAAGTGAAATACATATACCACATTCTATCTATCTAATCCTCTTTGTTTATAGTGTTAAATAGCATTCAGATAGTCGTGTAGATTCACATTAACTGGATAGATTTCCCATAAAGCTATATGAAACTTTTCAAATTTGATATAAAAATCATATACCATCATCCATATTCCATCCAACTTAAGGAGAGTTTTAGTTTTCTTAATCACAAACATACAAAATGTTGTAAGTGTGTTTTTCGAACTCGGGAAGGTTTGAAAAGGTGGAGACCCATTAAAAACTGGAATTAGAATTTTTGTACAATAAATAATAATTTCTTCAAACCTTGTATTCAATAAAGTGGCAGATTCATATGGCTAGGATCGAACGTGCAACGTAAGGGTTCATAGCCGCGTAACCACTATACAATCACCTTTATCCAATGGCTACTATTGGCTTATTAAACTACCACCACAAAACACAACTCAAATTCAATTCAGATATCAGATTTCTGAATTAAATTCAGATTAAAATGGTTCAATAAACCACAGAATTTTTTTAAAAAAAATGGTTCGACTAGAAATATTGTCAAATAATTTAGACATGCACTAGCATATTTACAAACATGATGCTACAGCTTTCATCGCGACATTTTCTTTGGGACAGGTCTACATCGCTTGGCCAGTTGTACTTGTGATCGACTCATCGGAAATCCAAACTTCTTATATATTTTGCTGAAAATTAATATTTAAGCATAATGACCGCAATGATCAAATATTATAATTCTAGAATCATAATGACAACAAGTCTAAAAGTAATGACTTAGAAGACACTCTTATTTACTTCAAAGAGAATGCCAGATTCATAAGACACAACTTTTAAAAATTAAAAGCAATTCTTTATAAGCTTTTACCAGAATCATGAATCGATTACATTCCTTCTGATTCATAAGACAAATATTATCGGAAGTTTAAGATTAGGGTTCTGTATTTGTAGTAGTAATAAGTCGCGAAGAGTCAATGACTACTGCATGCTTGAAATAAAAAAAAATATTTGAAGAGATTATATATAGATGACAATGTTCATGTGATAGATAAGATATTATTTTGAATGTTTGAGCAATTTTGGAGAGGAAATATTTCTTTTTACTGTTTGATTAGTTTTTAAGAATGCTATTTAACAAGTCCGGTGTGAAAATCCTTCAAGACCTTGATAACAGAAGATTCATTTCTAAAAGAAGTACAAAGATGGAGAATAATTTATGATCTATAAATAATGCTACCATTTCAGAGAATAATAATGGAGATATACTGAAAGAAGCTTCTAAAAAAATTCCGATTTCCTCAAATGGAAGACAAATGAAATTCGGTACGAAATCGAATTTGACGAATTTCGACAGATTATACTCGTGACACTAAACGAAAAAGAAGAAGTGCGAAAGGTAAAACCAGAAAACAACTCTCGGTTTCAAGATCTGCTCCAAACAAAAAGATCATTGGACAGTCTCCAAAAAGAAATTAAGGCACTCAAACAGAAATAAAAAAAAGAATGGACTTCTGGAAAATTCTTGCGAAAAAAGTAAAAATATACAAAAAAGAGAGTCTGAAAGTGAAATTCAAAATTTCGAAGTATCATTGTCAAAAGAGAAAACAGGTCGTTCGAGCAATACAGGAATATATCATAAAGCACATCTACGAGGACTGGTTGGTAGAGTCTCGTAACCGAAAGGTTGCGAGTTCTGTCTTCGTCTCGGCCAAAGACTGCCGTATTGGCTACTGGCAGTTGGGATACGTTAAATAGATCGTGAATGCAAAATCCAAGTTCCTATCACAAATCATACCTCTGGGGGTACTGAATCAGGGATGATCGGTCTCTGATTGGGATCTGAATTCTGACTTGTGGATGGAAGAATGAGTTCCCCTGAAAAGGGTTGTGTCGTGTATGTTCGAGTAGACTCGTTCTTTCCCCTTAACGGTGCTTGCTCGTTGACAACGAAAGGCGCACACTTCTGCCTTCATTAGAAAGAGCTCCGCTCATTCGGGCTTGGTATGAGCAAGTGGCGTTGCACACACCGCCATCACCATCCCTCACAGGTAACAATATACGACTCGCAGTGAGAATTACGAATTCTTAAAAAAATCCCTTCAAGTTGCAGAAGTTACTTCGAAATAAAGTCAACGAAAAGGAATTACAACTTAAGGAAAAAGACGTGATGCTCGAGACACTGAAGAATGCAAAATTAAGGACTCCAAACAAACAGCATTTGAATGAATCTATAGAAATAAGAGAAAGGAAAATGAAAAAGTGATTAAAACGCTAAGCGTTCAAATAAATGTGTGTGAATCGGCTATATGTGGACATAAAAATGAAATACATAAATTGGAACAAATATTGGCAGAACAAAAGACTGCTATGAAACCAGAACAAACAAATATCAATATTTGATTCGCTATTTTTGAAAATGTCACTTTAAAATTGAAAATCTACATTTCTTCAAGTTTCTTCTCAAGAACAATTTCTCATGTAGAAAAATTTCAAAATAAACAAAAGTTTTGTCAAGTTTAAAACCAGAAATCTGTTCGGGATTTATTTGCCAAATTAAATTAAAATATGCAATTGCAATTGTTCGCCAATGTCGGCAAATTATGCTAAACATTAAAAACTTGCAAAAAGTCTGCCATTTTGAATGCTGGCAAAAAGTTGCAAAATGCACTTCAAAGACAGAATTTTAGGTTTCTACAAAAATGAGTCATCACATTTGCAAGTTATCAACATTAAAAATATTAACTTATTTGGGTAATATCGTATTTTTAAGGCAAGGCAAACTTATTTTGTAATCATCCGATTTTAATTATTCAACTTAATTTTTCTTAGGTTCGAGAACAAGTTACTGTTTTTTTTTTGTTGTTGTGAGGGTTTTGTTAAGTTTAGTCACTTTTACCAAGCGTTAAAATCCCTATTATATAGCAATACTGTAAAAAAACCCCGAAAGGATTGGCAAAAGATATTTTTTGAATTGTAAGTTTTGATGAATCTTTACGGTACTTTCCCGTTTCGCAGGTGCAAATGTCGGGGATCGGACTTTATCGCCTCATGAAATAATACAAAAACAATCTTGTCATCGGTTGTATCATGTTTGGCGACTTATCGCCTGCGTCAGCGAAATTATCTTCTTTACTTTTTAAAAAATTCATATTCAGCTGCAATGGCGAATTCCAATATATTTCACTAAACAATTCCAAATTTTTTTTCTCAATGCAATAACACTTTTGGACAAAATCCTAATTTAATATACCCCTTCCCATTTATTTATTTATCTTTAATGCTTTTATTTTCTTTCTCTCTGTGCTTTTATTTTATTTCAATATTTTTTGGCGTTGCCTTTAGTTTCTTTTGCATCTTGTACAAGTAAATAGGAAAGTTATGTTTGAATAGGGGTCTTTAGATAGTTATTTAAACTCTACTTTTTAAAATTGTTACTATAAGCTTTTCACCGGTGTAGCGCCACTTTAGACACACATCTAATCATCCTCAGCCCAAGCCAAAGATGTCGCCAGTCAAAATGGCGACTTGGCAGCTTTGAATAAGATTGGCATCTGTTTCACAGTATTGTTTGTCTACGCAGATAAACGATACTGTTAAGCAGATGCAGCTGCTCATCCTTCTTTATTAAAATTATAAGCTTTATCGATCCCAATTGTTTAGTCTAAGATTCTTTTTGAGATTTTATGAGTCACGATTCCTGAATCGCTGTGAATTCTCGATTAAAAAACTTTCTGAAAATGTTGTGCCGGTCTGTACTTAAGGTATCCAACTACGTTAAAGCACTGGTTATCGCCCGCTGTGACTAATTTTTTAAAATTGTTATTTCGTGTAGTTTAGACTTCCCTTTTCCCCAAAAAAATTATAATATAGGCAATTAATATGGGAATGGTGCGTTTTAAATAATATAGGCAATGAAATGAGCCAAAAGTTTTATTGTCGGTGAATTTTTTTCCCTTTATGTGCGGTTTTATAAAAACTAAGTTAAAAATTTATGGTTAAAACGCATATATACGCATATTTTTACTCATCACTTCTTTACATCGCAACATGTTTTTCAGATTTTGGTACATTTCATTCGTCTTTATATTCTATAACTTGCGTACGAATAAAAATAGGATTGTTTCATTACAATTTTGTGTAGAGTGTTAACCGTTTTTGTTAACTTTCATTCCAATTTACTGCAAATTTTTCTATTTCTCAAAATATATTATATTTATAAATGATGTTGTTGTATTTATAGTATTTTGTATCATTATTGATAATACATCTAAAAAACATATTTTTAAATAGTTTTTTTTAAAAAAATCCACCATTTCAAAAATTTACCTTCGGACGTAGTCGAATATCTTAAAACAGTATAATTAAGAGGTATTTTCGGCATCTGAAGGGACTAGGCAGAAAATTCTTTACTTTGAAAAATAATAAACCAAACATCCTGGAGTTTAGCTAGCAGTCGGAACGATAACCTAGCAACTTGCGAAGAAATGAACAAATCGGGTACGCCATGTTATCGCTTACCAACATGAAAAAGGAACAGAGCAGAATTTTTTTTACTTTAATAAACATGCATAGGCCTTTTTAGCATCGAACCTATTAGCTTCACTAGCGCATTTGAATATAAATATTCCGAGAATAATAGAAAGAACACAAGGAAAAAAGAAATCATTCGTTCCCGAATAGCTTTGCTGCTAGAGATGATGTTTTTTTTAAGAAAAAAAAAATTAAAGAAATAAGAACAGATGCATTTGCTCAGTTCAAATAAATTTTTATTTAAGAAGGAAATATTTTAGCAATTTTTGCATTTAAAAAAATTCGAAACTTTATAGCAGACAATTACAATTAATTCTTACTGTGCATTAAAAATACATTTAAAAAATGTATTTAACTATATGAATAAAAATGACTGTTTATATGTAGGTCTTTTACGCCGTCCTAAGCCATTCATCCGATTGCGATGAAACTTCGTCAGCTTATTTCTTACATCTACGGGATGGTAATAGGCATAGTGTCATTATTTAAAATAAAAATTCCTATGTTAACCACATCTATTTACCAAGGGTTCATCTCCAAATCACTCGCCCAGGAAACACAATAGATTAAGTAGAAATACTAAATCCAAGTGAAAGGTTAATATTTTGAAGTTATCGTTTACAAATGTCATGCAGGTCATTCTCAAAAGTGACAACTTTATTACAGTTTATGAGAGGAAATTTTGGGGAGATTAAACCTGGGGGTTTTAAATTTTAATTAAATTTTAGCGTTTTTCGCAGTAACTACCAAAAATATTGTAATACAAATAATGTCGCTCCATCTTCATTTTCAAAAATTATCTTTTCAAATATGTTAACGATTTTATGGTATAAATATATTTTCTGTATTAAATCGATTTTGAAAGAAATTATTTTAATTTCATTTTTCATTGTTAAATTTGAGAATTCTGAACGAATATTCAACGAATCACGAGATACAATTAACAGTTTATTTCATCACCATTCTGAACGAATACCAAGCTTTATAACTCTAAAAGAATACACAAATCTAATATATAAAAAAGATATTTGTTTGTCCGAATTTTATATACTGTCGTACCGTTCATCCTATTTCGATAAAACATTGAAAAATGATTGATTGATTGCAGTGAATATTTTTCTTTCGGCGGCAGCAACGCACCGGCTGCCAGCTAGTATATATTAAAAACAGGAGGATAGAATTTCAAATTTGCAAGTGACGGTTGTGATTCTTTCCATTCCTTGTGCATTCAATCTTTGCTCTCTTACCGTGTATTTCCAAGTGTTTTCAACAGTTTCTGTCTTTAATTTGTGTTGCTAAAAGGTAAAGTTTCTGTCATACTTTACGTTGATTTAACAAGATAATCGATTTTTTATAATGAATTCGAAATTCATTTTCTTTAACAATGCATTCATGAACTAAATCAAGCAATTGAATATGGTGACAGAGCAAATAATAGTTTTAATTTGTTTTTTTAGTTTAATTATATTAAGTCCCATTTTGAAGCAACACTTGGGTTATTTTGGGACGGACCACGTCAATTTGAACCACGGTCAGATGACGAGGATGACACCTGAACTGGTACCCTCTCAACACCACACCACACCAGCGGGAGGACGTTTGGCCTGACAGATTTAACGTGCAAGAGACCCCCCTCACACGACGGTTCTTCGATGGAATTGAGTCTGGAACCTGAAACTCTCCGATTTCGAAGCCGAGAAATTGCCACCAAGTCACCGCAGCCCCAAAAATAATAATTATAGAAATAATAATAAAACCACCAATGAGCATGTTGTACCAAGTGAATACCAAGAATTTTAATTTTATCCTGTCGAATTCAGACATATTGCAGAAATTGCCCCAATTAAATATATTTCTAGTGCAAGGTTTTATCAAAACCAGTATTATTAACATGACTTAACTAGACATGTGTTAACAGACATGACTCAATAAATAACTTGTAATACACCCGACAGGACAAAATATTGTGGGAATTGCTTAAAATCTCTAAACACGGATCACATCCTGAATGGCGCCATGTTGGCCATATCTCAGGATTAATCACGTGATGCTTCGCTGCCATTTTGGTTGTCGAGAGTTCGGCACTGAGACTGTAAGACGTACAGCTCACGCTCTGTATCTTTTTATGTGTTAAATGTTTGTGTTAGTTGTGTTTTACCCTCTTAAATATTAATAAATTCCCTTTATATAAATGCTGGTCGTTGCCTTTCCTTATATTCCTACAATATTATTTAAGACAAAGAGCCAAATCTGCGCCGTGCAATGACTGGCACTGAATAAATTTATGTATAAAAATATCGCAATAGATGCGATACGGGAAAACATCACTTCACGCTTCATACCAACAAATACCCCGATGGATGAACTTGCAGCAGAAATACAGGATAAAAATAACCTTACTGTGGCTGAAATGCGATTTTTAATGCAAAATGATACAAATGATATCACCAGTCTTAATAAATGTTTTGGGAGCCACTCTGTCAGATTCTGTTAAAATTTGGTTTATTAAACATTTATTAATAGACCGCCCGCGACCATGGAACAAATGCTTTTCTTTTGGCCATCCTAACCGTGTTTGTGGAAAAACTGACATCTGCCATTTTGTGGAGTGACGCACCTTGGGTCTTGCCAAGGACCTGAAAGATGTGTTAACTGCAGCGGTTCTCATATTGCCAAGCATACATCATTGCCAGCATATACAAAAGAACAAAAAACACGTGAACGTAAGCGCCATAACTACTGGAGAAGCTTGTAGAACTTTCCAAGCATCAAATATTCTGATATTGTCAGAATCATATACAAATCATAATCATTTGTCATAAAATCACATATAATAATATAACGAATTTTTCAAAAGACATGAATAAAAACTTTAAGTGCATTTTCTGAAGAACTTCCATTTTGTACAAATTTTGCTACGCAATTTTTATCATTAACGCCCGGCTTTGAAAGAACACTCGCGCTATTTTTTAACACTCGTAATTTTAAACCGTAGTCAGATGGCGACAACTGAGCTGGTACCCTCGCTCCAAACTTTCACACCTCACCAATGGGAGGACAGTTGGCCCCGATGGATTTAACATGCACCACGCCCGCTTACATGGCAGTTATAAGATGGAATAGGGTCTCGAACCTGCAATCCTCCGGTTCCGAAGCCGAGACCTTAACACCAGGCCACCGCGGCTTATGAGGTTTCTGAAAAGAAACTGAATAAACTGAAAGGCTCGATAAAAATACCTGAAAGAATAATAACATAAACGCAACGGAATTAGAGGTGAAATGAAAGGAATATGGACAAGAACAGTTGGACGAGATATCTGAACAATATTGTGCTATTGAAACATCGGAAGATACAGAAACCATCCTATTGAGCAAATAAATATACAAGTTAAAGAAACAGAGGTCGGTCTGAAAATACTTTCGTAGTTAAATAAAAAGGAATTGAAAATAAATCCTGTTTCAAAGGATAGGGCTGTAAACTAAAATCCGACTTCCGGAAATTCCATTAGAAGAATTCTTTGGAAAAATAGCTGATTTTGGAAATTTTAAAAAATTTACTTGTTAATTTAATTAGCAACAATGAGTCATTAAATAGTTCTCAAAAGCTGTATTATCTCCGAGCATGTTTAAGAGGAGAAGCTAAATGATTAGAATCATCAAGTGATAATTTTCACTCACTCTTTAAAGCACTATTAAATCGTTATGAAAATGAACGTCAAACAATAGACTCTCACATACTAGAAAAAAATAAATTTTGAGAAACTTTGTAGCGAATCTTCTAAAGAATTATCCTCGATTGTGTGGAGAGGAAGTTTAGAAAGGAGGGTGTCGTCCTCGTCATCTGATCGGGGTTTAAAATGTCGAGGTCCTTCCCCAAATATCCCTAGTGTTGCTTCAAAATGGGATATTGATATAACTAAACTAAACAAGCTAAAGAATTGTGCGCTTTATGGATTGTGTTAATAAAAACATCAGATCGTTAAAGGTTCTTAAATTCGAACAAAATTAAATATCTGATTTAATGCTAAGCATCATTCTACAGAAAGTAGACAAAGTGACAAGGAGCAATTCGAGTTTCTTTAAATACGGCAGAAATTCCTTCATTTGAAAATTTGATGGAATTTCTAGAAAAGCGAAGTTTTTTTTTAGAATGTATTAACCGTATTCCGAGTAAATACGAGCTTATCTAAAAGAGCGAAGACTCTTATAATTCATAGTAAAATTGCTAGTGTTAAAGCTTGTATTTTATTTAACACTATCACTTACTATTTAGACGAATTACGCTTCAAAAGAAGTCTGTTAAAAATAGAAAGAATTCTGTTAAGAAAAACAAATCATGCATTCACTGTCTTAGAAACCTCACCCGAGGACGTACAAATCAAAATATTCTTGCAACATTCCAAGTTGCAGAAAGAGGAACGGGAAAATAATATTCGTTATTTTTATTTATTGTTGCATTACCACCTTTAATTAATTTCCAAAATAGACATTTTTTAGCTTTGATTCATTTGAGTAATATTTTTACAGGATGCTGAGAATTTCACTTCTGCGATTAGTCCGTCCGGAAATGCAGCTAAATATGCAAAATTTAGGTTTACAAATAAACCGCAACATTGGAGTTTCAAATTCTTTGACAAAAAGTGTACTAATTTTTTTCTCCAGCTGTGTGATAGTATTTGCTGAATCTAGTATGGATTATGAAGGTGGAAATAACCGACCACAGCTGCACGCCAAGTTTTCCAATGAAATCCCAGTAAACCCACAAACTAGGAGGTGGGAAAAAATTAATTGAGCGCGAGTTCCACCATAATTCGCCATTACATGATGAGTCAGCTGAATTTCCCGCCATCGCTTCAAGGGCACGGGCGAGAGAAAACCAAGCAGATGCAGAAACGAAACCGAAACTAAACGTACAAGAACGGAAGTCTCTGTTTGGATATTGAATCGGAGAGATACTCAACAGATGACAGGAGCGAATAAATCGGTAATAATATAAACTCTCTTCTTATTTATGTAAAAACTGCAGATGGTCGGGGAGTAGATGTAGCTAGAAAATTGAGAATCAATTTAAAATGTGTAATTACGTAGTTTATTTAACACGCTGCTAACATTGAAATATCCAATCGAGATTTTTTATTTTCGCACATGGTGAAATGTTTTATTCTTCCTAAAATAACTGAGTAAATGAAGGTATCCGACTGCGTTAAAAACACTGGTTATCGACCATATTTGCGAATTTTTTAAATTGGTTTTTTCTTTAAGTTCAGACACAACTCTTTCCAAAACTGTTTATCTTTTTCTAGAAAAAGGAAGGCCTGACATATCATCCAGGGTGACATTTTTTCTGATAATGTTTGTCTTTTACTTCCATTTTCTCAAAATAATAATAATAATAATAAATAATAATAATACAAAGAATAATTTAAAAAATTCTCCGCTGTGAAACACAGTATAATAATAACTAATTGAGGAATTTACATGAAAATTTCAGCGTGTGTTTTAAATAATTTGGGCAATGAAATGAGCCAAAGATTTTATTGTTGGTAAAATACTTTTTCATTTACAGGTATTTTTAGAAAAAATAAGTCTGGAATTTATGGGGAAAATGCGTATATATGTATGTTTTTACCCATAACTTTTTTGCATCTCAAAGCTTTTCTTAGATTTGATTCATTTCATACATCATTGTATTGTATAACTTGTGTGTAAAGAGAAATAGGATTGCTGCATTACCATTTTGCGTAGAGTGTTGACCGTTCTGGTTAAATTTCATTAAAATGTACTGCAAAGTTTCCTATTTCTCAAAATATATAATATTTTTAAATAATTTTGTTGTATTTATAGTATTTTGTATCATAATTGACAATATATAAAAAAACCACAGTTTTAAACGTTTAAAAAAATCAATTTTCAAAAAACAGTCCTTCGAACGGAGTCGGATACCTTAAATATATCTGAATTAAATATTCCGTCTTCAATTGAAATAGCTGTTTGCAATTTCCACACAGCAGGTCAAATTAAAATGCAATAGGAAGTGAGCTTTTTTTTTTGAGATTTTAGAACCTGAGCAGATTTATATGCAAAATAGAAATGTAATATTATAAAATACTAAGTTTGGTTATTTAGTTACAGGCATTCCTCCTCAAAAAACCAATTGTTATTGCATTAGTGAACCAAATTTAGATGACGCAGTTAAACGATTTTTAAAATTGGAATCCTTTCCGGATAATGCTAAAGAAATAACAAAGAGTGAAGAATAAATTATTGTGAGGAGCATTGTGTTAAAATCTATAAAAGAGATAAAACGGGAAGATTTATAGTCCAGTTGCCCTGAAAGGAAAATGCCGAATCATTGTTAATAAATTCTAAAGAAAATGCAATCAAGCACCTAAATGGTATCAGGAATAAATTAAACTAAAATAATACAATGAAAATCTTATATAAGGAATTTATGTGAGAATCTGAGAGTTTAGAACACATTCAGATGGTTAAAATTGAAGCAGATAGCAGTGTGAACTATTACATTCACCACCATGCAATATATAAACTTGAGAAAACCTCTACTCCCTTAAAAGTGGTTTTGTAAAAACTAGTAAAAACTAAGCGGATATTCTCTGAATTCCTTTTTAATGAATAATTTCAACAAGATCTTTTCTCCATAGAAAGTAGATTAAGAAATCTCAGATTCGCATTTAGTGAAGGTATTAAAAAAATGTACAGACAAATACTTATCGATCCCACTCAAAAAGACTTACAGCGTATTGTCTGGAAAACAAGTGCTGATGCTCCAGTGAAGATTTACAAACTGTCTGCAGTAACCTATGTAACAGTTTCAGCACCATTTTTGGCTACCAAGACCTTAAAGGCTTTAGCAGATGATGAAAAAAGGACTTTCTCAAGACTTCAGAAGTGATTTGTTCTGATTTCTAAATGAATTACATTCTATCAGGTGATACTAAAAATCTTCAAACTCAGATTTCTGAACTTTTCAGAAGAGATGGATTTGAGCTTCACAACTCTTCATTTTCTAGTTCAGATGAACTTCCTGACGAACCAGCAGACAATCAACCAATGGAGAATTTTGCTTTTGCTGATGAACTAAAGTGCGCTGTGACTCTGAACATTAATGACTTTCATTTAAATTTAATGATGAACTCTAATTTTACAAATAATTTCATAAAATTAATTAGAATAGTTAGCTTTATTTTCCAGTTTATTAATAACTAGCTATTCCCCGCGACTCTGTTCGCGTGGAAATTCTGATGCATATGTACGAAAACTATCAAATAATAACAAAAAAACACTAAACCTAACATAAAAACGATACATTTAAAAGTATAAGCAAATACGAAAAATATATAACATAAATACAATTTAACAAAACAAACACACAACTAACATAAAAACAATTTATTAACATTGTATACCCAACATAAAACAAAACAACAAATCAAGTCTTGTCAAATCCATTGTATTTATGGATCGTGATTTAGATAGCTACAACAGTATTATATGCATAATTTTTATTTTCATAGTTTTTAATTTGAAAGGAAACATAGTTGTGAACAATCACATATGAAATTTCAACGCCAGTTGGCGTAACGCACATGACTGCCTTTTCTATGTCAATTGGTGTCACGCAATGCAGATTAAATTTTTTTTATTTCCTTTATTATGTTTTCCTTTAATTTAAAAGTACTTAAGAATGAATTCGAAAAATCGAGTCATTTGATTAACATCTGATTTTAAACATGTAAAACACGAAGAAAATAAATTTCAGTTTGGAAAAAAATGGAGCTTTACTTATCTTTGGTGGGATTCGGCCTCTGCTTTTTGGCGTGAAAAATAATTATAATTTCTTCTTCTAAATTTTTTGTTACTGCAAGTTTTGAAGTGTGTCGGAGATTCAAATGCTGTTATAAAAATGTATAATAGCATTTGAATCTCCAACACATTTCAAGTATCCGAAGGTAATGTACATTAAACTTGCAATCTGGTTTGGTTTGATTGGGGTCTTTTGGCAAAGATATTGACCATGAAACTCCAAACAATGGATAAAATTATTTTATTATATCATTTTAAAAGAGTCGTCGAACGGAATATGAGTAGTATTAAAATGCAATGAAGATTCAAATAAACAGACAAATTTTTATGGATTTAAAAAATGCAAAGAGTTGTACACTGATGGAAAAAAAATTCCCAACACTAGAAAGGAGCTGTGCTAGATAAACGAAATTTGGTAGGCGTGTTTATACATCTGAAAGATGACGTCGATTCAAATTTTGTGCTAGTCGCGTAAGTGTGGCGCTAGAAGCGACACTAGGAACATGCAAATGAGGTTTGCTTTAAATAAGCGCTGTAAGGTTCGTGATCGTTATTTACAGTTGAGATTTGACGTAGTTGGTTAATGTTAGTCAAGGATGCCTCTGAGAAGACGAAGAAGCCATTATCAACAGCTCACTGAGTTTGAATGAGGTCTTGTTGTAGGGTTACGAGAAGGTGGGTTTTCTTTCCGCGATATTGCTGAAAGACTTGGCAGGAATGTATCCACTGTGCATGAGTATTGGCGGCAGTGGTCAAGGGAAGGTACTGCCTAAAGAAGACCAGGTTCCGAGCGGCCACGTGGTACTACTGAGAGAGAAGACCGTCGTATTCGGCGTATGGCTGTGGCTAATCGTACTGCATCTGCAGCTGAAATTCAAGCTGCAGTTGGCACCACAGTGACACAACGAGCTGTTACAAATCGGTTACTTCAAGGACAGCTCCGAACCAGACGCCCTGTACAGTGCATTCCACTGACTCCAAACCACTGCCGTTTGCGACGTGAGTGGTGTCAAGCTAGATGGCATTAGGGGACGGAGTGAAGATCTGTTGTGTTTTCTGATGAAAGCCGGTTCTGCCTTGGTCGCAGTGATAGCCGTTTTTTGGTTAGAAGGAGGCCAGGTGAACGCCTGCTAGTGACCTATCTGGACCTACTGACCTGTCAGGGCCTACTCCTGGAGTTATGGTTTGGGGATCAATTTCGTATGACAGCAGGAGCACTCTCGTGGTTATCTAACGCACCCTGAGTGCAAATTTGTACGTCAGTCTAGTGATACAACCTGTTGTGCTGCCATTCATGAACAGCATTCAAGGGGGTGTTTTCCAACAGGATAACGCTCGCCCTCATACCGCTGTTGTAGCCCAACATGCTCTACAGAGTGTCGACATGTTGCCTTGGCCTGCTAGATCACCAGATCTTTCTCCAATCGATCACGTATGGGACATCATTGGACGACCACTCCAGCGTCATCCACAACCAGCATTAACCGTCCCTGCATTGACCTCCCAAGTGCAACAGGCATGGAACTCCATCCCACAAACTGATATCCGACACCTGTACGACACAATGCATGCACGTTTGCACGCTTGCATTTAAAATTCTGGTGGTTACACCGATTACTAATGTACCAACATTTCATATTTGAAATGGCTCTTCTCGCCAATGACTCTACCTGTGATCTTGAAACTTTAATCAATTAAATATGTTACCTAGAAAAATGTATTCCTAAATTTTCATTACTGTACAATAATTTTTCTTGGTGTTGGGATTTTTTTTCCATCAGTGTATATGAGGTATCTTATCAAGCAAAGAAGATAATGGACTTCAAATGTATAATAGAAAAGATAATGTGCAAGGCTTTTTTTAAAAAAAAACTATAAACGCTGGAAATCGCGCTTTTAGTATTCTGACAATGTATGTTGGACAGACATTTGACAATGACATCGCAAACTCGATGGTGATTTTTCACCTATCAACAAGAGGGAATCTAATGAGTCTTGTACAATGAATAATGTCTACTTTTCTATGCACTAATGAGGCCAAGGCTGTACATGGGATTTTGTAGCAATGAATTTTGTTGTTTGTCTTAAGGTCCCAATGTCTTATACTTGCAGTTAGTAGGCATCATTGTATAAAAAAAAATGGCAACGACAAAAGACGGCGACGAAAATACTTTTTGGTTCTTTTTATATAGATGAGCTATCTAATGAAAGAGGAAATGGATGTATGACAGAAAATCTGTCACTCACATAAAATGACGTGCATAGTTATACCAAATTAAGGATTTCGACACACCAAAAAGATCATAATTGTTATTCACGCAATTTTTAATTCCATTGAATAGGAAATTACAAAAGATATTCGAAATTAGAAAAACTTTCTCATTTTCATCCATGAAAATATTTTTTTCTGCTGAACAGAGCACAAGAAACTTAATTTCATGTATTTTGGTCATGACATTGTATCATAATGTCACGCACCTCTACGTGTTGAGGAGATCTGAGGATGTAGAGGACGCTCTCGGCGATATCTTGCACCTATAGGACTCTGATGGCGCTGATGGCGTCAGACACGATCTCTGCTGCGAAAGACGTCGATACCCTCCGTCACCTCTAAACCAGGACTGAAACTCTGCAAAAGAAGATGTTATACTCAAAACATATTTTTTATGTCAATTCAAGCATGCTACTATAGCAGATAATTTAGTTATAGATGTATAAAATCTTTTCTGCTGTTCAGAAAAATTAAAAATTAGCTGTCGTTTCCAATGGCACTTGTCAATCGCTGCCAAAATTTGCACCCCTTGTTTTACAGTAACTCCAACAAGGGCCAAGAGTACAACTTAACTACTTCATGCTTCACATTCGCTTGCACAACCCCATTTTAGAGGGCGGCACATTCACGCCACTCACAGATAGAACACAGAATGACAACCATGCCCAAACCGGGACGCCCAGGACACTTGGAAGGCACACTACCCCTAAGCCAGGACGCCGGCAAATTAATGAGTATTTTGCGGTACCACAATAATTTGTAAAAAATGTCCCACCTAAATTAAAATTTCTTGGATATTGTCCTTTTTTGCTAATGGGTCATAACATTGTAGTCTCTTCTGATATTTTTGTAGATATTGTAATCTTTTCGTAGATCCGATATCAACAATTTGCATAAAGTAAATGGTTTATAACTGTTTTGAGAATGTATAAAACGGGAGAAATGAATATCTTTTCAATAAGTGAGCGATAAATAATATTGAAGAAATTTTTTTTGATATTTCAATATGACAATAATATAAACACTAGTTCATAATACTGAATTGTTTACAATTTATAAAGATGGATTATGATTTGCATAAATGATAAATAGAAAAGACATTCATAGATTAACTCCAAAGCTCTTTATGGAGTACGTATTTGTATTTGTTTGTAATACTTAATATAGAACAATATGACATTCCTTAATAAATGGTACCAAATTTCTGCGTAACTGCTCTTAAAAGTAATCCGCTAATTTTAAATTAGTAACTTAAGAACAAAATGTTCTTGAGTTTACTCAGGAATAGAGGAGACTGATCACATAATATTAGATAAAATACATCACGATTTAAGGACTTCATTATTTGAGTAACATTTAGATTAAGAATTAAATATAAAGACTGGAATGTGTGTTGAATTATAATCAATCCATAGAGCAAAATAATTGTCTTTGCACACTTTAGTCTGTGACGACAAAGAATGACAAAATTTGGAGGTTCGTATGTGTAAAACTGAGGTTATTCATTAACTCAATTATTGTACTCACTGAAAAGGCTGAAACTAATCATCTTACTGATTGTTTCCTATGTAGATTTTTGAGGTACATCCCAGTGCGGTACTTGTATTTAGGTCATTAAAGGTACTGAGACATAATTCATTTCCTGCTTGCAGTTGTAACTTATGAGTAGCAAGATCAACCTTAAAAGTATTAACAGTTTTTTCCTTTTTTTTTTTCTTTTTGATCCTGCGTTTACTTTCTGACGTATGAAGCATAGAGGAGATATTGTAATGGTTGAAAAATTCAAACTTGAGATTTTGATCTATTGGTCTGAAAAGCAAATATTCGATCTCATGCTTGTCTGAATATTCTTCCGTCCACTTGCCTGCAGTTAAATACTTAAGAATGCTTAGAGCTTGTTTGATGAAATTTGGTGTACAGTATTAACATCGAATTCATAGATATCTATCAAGTTTTTAGCAACTGGTTTTATTCAGAGGAAGTTTGCCAGTCTGTTCGAATATAGGTCCGTTCGAACTGACCCTCTGTTGACTTATATTTTTGGAAACATGCAAGCGCAGTCACTCGAAAAAAAATTGACTTAAATACATCAAATTTGGCTCTTAATTTTTGAGACTATATTTTGTGTCTTGTGTCAAATTTTGGTTTTAATCGTCTAAAACAAAAATTTGAAATCACACATTTGATTTTTCGAATACAGTGTGTTATATGAAGAGCTGGGTGTGTGTGTATAAAATCCAAGGAAAAATTCTTCTTCACTTTTTCTTGTTTATTTTCACGCACACACACACCAATATATATATACAAAACATGAACGACGATCACCGAAGTACAAGGAAACACATAATATATATATTGAAATATCAAAAGTGCCGCTAACAACGAGCGAACAAATAATATTTTTTTGCCGCTAACGCAGAGCGAGCGGGTGCCTACCTGCACCAGTTACATCCCAACACCGGATATGATTGTTTACAAAAAATCTCAACAGCGCTCCCCTGACATTCCAAGCATACTTAAGGGTTGGAGCATACTGCGCCATCTATGTTCAGTATTCATTCATACATATGAATAAGTATACAAAGAATGAAAAGATACAAACAAAAGAATTAACTAAAAATTATTATTAAAAATTATTAAATCACATAAACACAGTGCAATGAATAAATAGCGAAATAATAATAATAATAAATAACACCTCATCAAGTACCACACAATAGATTCAGTAAAAATGCCAAATAAACAAAGGTTAATATTTGGTGATTTTTGTACACCGTTGTCATATAAGGCGTTCTTTGGAAAAACACCTTTATTAGAGAACATGCTAGAAAGTTCTGGGGAGAGAATTCCCGCTGGTTTTAAATGTAGTGGTATGGCAGAGCGGAAACTGAAAGAAAATGCCACTATGCCACTTTGCTATTTTCAGTAGAAACAAAAAAATTTTTCCCTAAAAAAAGTCCTTATGCGTTGATTAACCCCTATCCGAATGTGGCTGTTGAGTGCCTTTAGTTCCCGTCTCAGACCTTCAGTGAGAGCTCGGACCATAAACTTGGTACCAGTGTAGAAATGAATTCCGAGTTTCGCTGTGGTGCTGAAACGGTGTCCCGACATGCTGAAAAAAAGAAAGCCCTTTATTTATCCAAAATAACAACTACCCAAAAACTAAAACAAAAAAAAAATCAATAGATTTGCATAACGAGATAAATAAATTTGCGTCATGTTTCGTTCATCACGGATAGCAAATAATAATAATGGAATCAATTATGCTCAGGTGTTAGGCATTTAACGCTCTAGGGCAGGGGGTCGGCCTTCTATCGAAACGGGAGAGCCGAAAGAAACAATTTACAATTTCCAGTTTTTAAGGAGCCACTAAAAACTTTCTATTTAATAAAATGATATACGCCTATATATCTATGATTTTGGCTTAGATAATCTGATTTTGATTTTTTAAACGGCTGTAAGTATGAACTAATCTTTATTTACGTAAAACAAAATTTTCCTGTTTTTAAAAAACCACTAAAAAGTTTCGATTAAATAATATAGTATTTGCTTATATATATTTGTTTTTTTTTTATTTAAAATAAACTGCTTTGAATACGGAATAATTTCTATTCATAAAAAACAACAACACAAATATAGCTAGTTACATCGATGAGAGCATCGGCTTTGCACGCCTCGATTAAATCTGGCTTATAGCTCGCTGTTTAAAGTTTGGAGCATGACTCTAGATTTTTATTTGTTAGTTGACTTCTAAATTTAGTCTTTATTATATTCATGAAAGAGGATGCTTACTATTGGGACTAAGCCGACCCAACTTCTTCACCTCACCGTAGCATTCTGGAAGACTATTTATTCTATGCGTCGAATAGGAGGGTCTCAACTCGTGGAATTTCTTTTAGAGCAGTCCGCTTCTGTTGCGCGATGTGCGTGCATTTCTGGACCTCGATATCTTCCAACTTGCTCTTGAGTCCTGTGAACTTGCCACTCCAGAATATTTTGTTTTCGAATCTAGCAATTGCAGTTGAAGCGATGATTAATTAATAAATAGCTTTTGCAATGAAAAGGCGTACATTGAAAAATTGAGTTCGGGATGAAATTCTGTATGATAGTAGCGCATTTTCAATGAGAAAGTGGCCCCCAAACATTTAATATATATTTAAATAGTAATAATTTGTTATTGTTTCTGAGAGACCTGGCAGCATTCTCAGTAAGATGTACGCTTAATATTCATCCGATAAGAATTCGTTCCTAAACTAACCTTTTTAAAAACAATTTTGAAAAAAGTTATACATTTTTGTACGAAAATAGATGTTCGTGACCTAATATTTGAATTATAATTAAAACTAGCTGTACCCGCCCGGCGTTGCCCGTGCATTTAGAAAATGCAGATAAGTGAATAGCGCAGGAATAGTAGTGTAGGACATGTAGACTGTCTCTCTCTCTTCCCCCCCCCCCACACACACAACATTCCCCGTCGATAAAAAGGAACAATATATCCTAACCATGAGCCATATGTTAAAAAATTAGTTTAAATGAGAACAGACCTCATATTAGCACATGCTAGGAAACCGTAGTCATGTGGTTATAATCATTGGTCTGAAGTTTAAAGAAAAGTAAAACATAAAAAATTCAAAATCAAAGATAGGAAAGAGTTGAAAGGGAAAGATAGAGAGTACAGTACAGAAAAAATAAAAAGTAACGAAAACATGGATGAAATAAAACATCCTGCTTACAGGAAATTTGGAGTTGAGAACCAATTAAATTTTTAATTTAAGTGTAAGTTAAACTTAGATGACAATGAATTAGAAGAGGAGAGTGTTTGTGTATGTTTGTGGAGCTCGGGCTGGGGTCGCAAGGGCCCCTGACCGATAAATGTCTGTTGGTACTGCAGCACTGGGAAGCAGCACCATTCGGATTATTGCTCATGCTCTCAAGAGAGCACTAAACAATAACATCATCATTTAAAGCATGACAGTCAGAGTTAGTTTGGGAGAGTGGAGAGTGGCAATAATTTTTCTTTAGATTGTCCTTTTCGTTAGAGAGCCTCGGGATAAACTATATTTAATGTTCTTCCATTCGGAGCTAAGATGTGTAGATTATCGGCATTACCAACTCTTGAACAACCCACGTACAGTTGACCATGGGAGAAACACGGCTTACGGAGGTCGAGCCCTACAACTTTGAGAGATTGTCCTTGTGCCTTATTAATGCTCATCGCGAAACTCAAACGAACAGGGAATTGTAGACGCTTAAACTGAAACGGGAGATCGGAAGGGATTATAGGAATTCTTGAAATAAACACATCTTCTCCTGCAGCATGTCCGGTCATGATGGTGGCTTCTATAATATTTGGCATCAGTTTCTTGATAGAAAGTCTTGTTCCATTGCAAAGTGCAGGCGGATCCAGATTCATGAGGAGAATTATCGGTGCTCCAACCTTCCAGTCCAATATGTGGGAGGGTACTCCAGGTGGCTCTAATTTGTTGAGAAACTCTGTCGTATAGTTGACAGCCTCGTCAATATTGCATGTCGTGTCTATAGATTTGTAAATATGAAGAGTTCCGGGTAAGTTCTGTAAAAGTTGCTTGTTGATAACACTGACGGCTTCGTTTGTTGGGGCAAGAATTGCTCTTTCGCACAGCCATGCGTGATCAGTGAAGTGGTGAATCACATTCGGAAACACAGCCTCTTTCAGTTCTTCTTCAGTAGTCACAATCCTTCCAATGCCTTGCATCGCTACATATCCATCTTCATTTTCTGAAGTAAGGGCTCCATTTCCTAGTTTCAGTAGATTATATGCAAACTGCTGGGCAGAGGGATCACCGTTGAGATGAACTCGCATGTTAGTCGATAATCCAAGTGTTTGAATGCCATTCCAGATGTAAGAAGATTTTATGCAGGCCTGCATTTCATCTGCCCTCGTTCCACGCGGAATAACTGGTAGCGTCTGTCGAAAATCGCCTGCCAAAACCATTACGACGCCTCCCATTCTGTCATTGTTCCGTCTGAGGTCTTTCATGGTGACATCTAATGCTTCGAATGCGGCTTTGTGGGACATGGTACACTCGTCCCAAACGATGAGCTTGCAATCTCTTTCTGCATCCTGTCGTTGTCTTGATTCTCTTTCTGGGGTGGTTTCTTCTTCTCTCCTTCTTCGACTTCTTTCTGTGTCATGTCGCTGCCTTGCTTCTCTTTCTGGAGTGGTTTGTTCTTGTCTCCTTCTTCGACTTCTTTCTCTCTTCTGTCGCAGTCTTGCTTCTCTTTCTGGGGTGGTTTCTTCTTGTCTCCTTCTTTGACTTCTCTCTGCATCCTGTCGTTGTCTTGATTCTCTTTCTGGGGTGGTTTCTTCTTGTCTCCTTCTTCGACTTCTTTCTCTCTCTTGTCACTTTTTATTTTCCAAACATTTCTTTTTTCGAGGGGGCTGCGGCATATTTCTTCTAAAATCTGAAAAGCAAAAGTTAAGCAACCAACAGAAGAATGATTACAAAAACTGAAGAAAACGCTACAATAAAGAAATCAATTGTTATAATCGAACGTTATTTGAAAATAAATAATAGCAACACGATCAGTGAGTCAAAAAACCATGATTAATATTAATTAAGAAACAAAAAGTTTATAAAGTGCAATTCTGAAAAAAAAAAAAAGAAATTAATGTGTCATGAAAACAGCAAACTAAAGCTACAAAAAAGAAATGAATTGTAATTAATCGATTTAATGTATCGTCAAAACAGCAAACTAACGCTAGAATAAAGAAATCAATTGTTACAATCGAACGTTATTTGAAAACAAATAATAATATCAGTGAGTCCAAAAAACCGTGATTAATATTAATTAAGAAACAAAAACGGAAGAACAAAAAGTTTATAAAAAAAATGCTAATTAAGAAACAAAAACTGAAGAACAAAAATTTTATAAAAAATGCAATTCTGAAAAAAAAAATTAATGTGTCATCAAAACAGCAAACTAAAGCTACAAAAAACAAATGAATTGTTATAAATCGATTTAATAAGTTGAAAATAAATGATAGCAACAAATCACAATAGTAGCAACGCAATCATGAAGCAAACGCAGCCAACGCTGTATACTTGCACGACTGTTGCCAATTTGCTACAGTAAAAACCATTCCCGAAAATGAAAAACGAATTTATGACGTCAAACAGCGGATTCTGTCCGTAGAGAAACTATGACGTCACGTGAAATAATCCTAAAAACAATAGATTTTTTTAAAAATATTTCTAATTCAAAAATCGAAAATCGGGGCGCACGAATAGTAGCGTACGACATGTAGACTGGTCCCCCCCCACTACATTCCCCGTAGATAGAAAGAAAAAGGAAAAAAAAACAAATAAATAATAAAAAAATGAACTCCATCTCCCGTGCACTTAAAGAATACAGAGTAGTAAATAGCGTAGCACGTGTTGACAGGTGCCCCCCCCCCCTATTCAGTGGGTTTTGAAGGGCGCACGAATAGAAACTATGACGTCACGTGAAATAATCCTTTTCCTACATGGAATGAATGACGTCACTTGAATTTCTCCACGGAATGTATGCAACCCCGGAATCAGCTATCGGCGAGCAGCGATCTCGAGAAGAAGTTTTATAAATAATTTTTTTAAAATAATTCTATTTCAAAAATCGAAAATCGGGCTTCGAGGTCTGGTGGCCAGCCCCTTTGTGCTTCCGTGTAAAAAATTCCAGGTCCCTGCGTGCGATAGATTTGGCTGGAGAGCTCGGTCTGACAAATGGACAGACAGGCAGACAGACAGACACATTACACTTGCTTTTATTATGTAAGATGTAATAGCTATTTTTTACATTACAATTATTATCAAAATTACTATTTGTAATTAAAAGTGTTGCTTTAATTCAAAGTAATAATGTTATTTTTTCCCAAGAAAAATTATTATAAATAAACATTGATTTTGTTAAATATTGCCTATGATTATTCAGTCAAAAAATAAATTTATTCCATAATATTGTATATTTATTTTGCATTTACAAATTTCCCCCGGCATCCACATTGCGTCATAAGAAACGGAACCTGAGGGTTCCAATACAATCCAATTACTTTTAGTGAGCAAATTTCTATTATAAATAAGTACCTCTTTTAATTACAATCGTAATAATTCTCAATATAGTGATTTAAGGTATCCGACTACGTTAAAAACACTTGTTATTACCACATTGGCGAAGTTTTGTTTATTGGTATTTCTTGTAATTCAGACTTTCCTCTTTCCAAAACAGTTTATCTATTCAGGGAAAAGGAAGGCCGGACCTACAAGGTCACATATTTCTCAGCTAAAATTTGCTTTTCCCTTCCGTTTTCTCATAACTTTAATTTTCAAAAAAATGCTCTGCCGTTAACATGATATCTCAAAAACTAATAGAGGTACTTACATGAATAGTTCAATGTGTGTTTTAAATAATATGGGCCATGAAATGAACCAAAAGTTTTATTGTTGGTGAAATGCTTTTTCATTTATAATTTTTTAGAAGAATTTAGTTTCGAATTTATGGTAAAAATGCGTATATGTGTATATTTTTACTCCTAACTTTTTTGCATCTCGAAATATTTCTAAGATTTTGGTTCATTTCAGTCAGCATTGTATTCTATAATTGTATTCTCAAAATATTTTATATTTTCAAAAATAATTTTTGTATTTATAGTATTTATAATTGACAATAAATCTATAAACCATAAACAAGTTTTTAAAATTCCGATTTTTCAAAAAATTTCCATCGAACGTAGTCGGATACCTTAAGCACGATTCCATCTTCAACATCCGATATACAGTGGGTAAAAAAAGTTTCCGTACGGTCACTAAATTTAAGAATAAATGAGCATAATTTGTAAAGTATTGCATTTTTTCTTTAAATACTATCTATATGTGTTTAGTATAAGTCTATACAAAGAGATTTTTGTAAATTTTCATTTTTAAAAAACGAGAAAAGCATATTATTTGCAATATCTAAGGTAAATTGAAAATTGCAGTGCAAAAAAAGTTTCTGTACGCTTTATGCATATTCTTTCTGAAGTGTTTAAAACAGGCCCGCAGTAAATCTTTGACGTCAGAAAGTTAATTATTGATAAGAAAACAACATTTTGACAGTTGTTGAGTTTAAATTTGTTCTTGATCGTCTCAAAATGGAAGTTCCCAGAGCTATTCGGGAATTAGTGAGTAAATTGCGAAGAGATGGATTATCCATGAAATGGATTGGTGAAAGGACTAAGAAATCGAAGTCTACTGTACAATATATCATTGAAAGATATCATAAACTTCATTCATTTGAGGATAGTGATCGATCCTGGAGGCCGTCAAAATTAAATCGCTTGCATAAACGAAACATCATAAGTCTCAACTCAAACCTTGAGAAATGTCATTAAAAAAGTGGTTATCATGGATGTGCGGCCCGGAAGAAACCCTATATAAGTTTGTGCAATAGGAAAAAGCGCCTAAAGTTTGCAAAGAAGCATGTAAGCAAGCAATTTTCTTTTTGGGAATCCATTCTTTTTAGCGATGAATCAAAATTTAACATTCCTGGGTCAGATGGCCTAGTTATGGTGTGGAGAAAACCAAACGAACAAATGCTGACTAAGAATTTATGCGGAACTGTGAGGCACGGTGGTGGCCATGTTATGGTGTGGGGGTGTATGAGTGCTTCTGGAGTAGGAAATTTGCATTTCATGGAGGGAAATATGGATCGATATGGATATCTGGATATTCTTAAACGAAATGTGTTATCCAGTGCAGAGAAACTATCTCATGGAACTGGATTTACTTTTCAGCAGGACAACAATCCTAAACACACCTCTAAGATTTGCCAAGAGTGGTGCCTTTAACATGTTTAACAACAACTTCATAGCCCTCCCCAGTCACCCGATTTAAACCCCATTGAACATTTGTGGGAAGAATATGACTTAAAAAATATGACATAAAAGACAAAGTTGAGCTCAAAAGTGCCATTAGTAGTATTTGGTGTAATATTTCTCCAGAAACAACAAAAAAACTTGTAGAGGTAATGCCTCAAAGTCTAAAAGAGGTAATAAAGGCCAAAGGAGGGCCCACTGATCATTAAATGTATATTTGTTAAATGTATTTTGCATTTTTGTAAACTTTTTTCGTGTTCTAGGGCACCGTACGGAGACTTTTTTGTTCCATGTTTACGGCATTTTTTGAGTTTTTAAGATTTATTATTTAATTTTGTCAGTATTATCATCCTTTTAATGTGAATAAATATTAAATAATATTAGTTTTAACTCATTTTTAAGTTTTCATTTTTATCATTATGAATTTTGTGTGGCAAATTAAGCTTTGATTTGCATTCGTATCTGCGTACGGAGGCTTTTTTTACCCACTGTATTATCATTACCCTTATTCACAAACATTTTCATTTCAAAAAATATTTAAAGTTCAGTGCAAGTTTTTCCAATCGCATCAAAATCCGAAAACTGGTGTGGTGCCTAGATTCTGATCACATTCATTCACAAAAGTATTATGTTTTGCATCACGTGCATCAGCGCAAATGCAAGATTTATTTTCGTGATTTTAAAAAGATTATCATCGCTGACTCACTGTATTTCCGCACTTTTTCTTATGATGTATCGAAATATTTTCACGTAGTATATGTTTTTTCCGAGTTGGCAACCGGAAATTGCTTTTTAAATTAATGTTTACTTTTGTTTCCGTTAGTAAACCTGTCGTGTTTGTAGAGTCGATGTTATACAAATAATTTAACTTGCTTAGTTCTGTAATTGTACAGAGGAGTTTTTCGATGAAAGTCCGCATTTTACTGATTCTGATATGCATGTTCAAACATAATTAATTTTTCTAGTGATGTTTTAGAAAAATTTAATACACCAATTAAAATATATTAATATACCAAGAGAGAGATATAAAAAATTATAGTTTGAATTTTTTAATAGTCCTTAACTTGTAAGTTTAAAATGCTCTAGAAAACCATGCCATGAAAGTCACACAAGCTGATAAAAAAAGGGCCAATTTTACCCATTGTCAATTTTTTTTAAATTTATTTTTCATATAATTGTTGAATTTTACAAATATTTTTTTCTATATCTTTATATATTGGAAAAAGAAATATGAGTAAAATATATAAGGTAATGTTTTTTCAAGAATATTATTTATTGTTGCATGTAATTGGAGTAGAAAATAAATTCCAATGCATTTACTTTTTTCAGAGATAAAATATTATGTAAAAATTCTGAAATATATTTATATATCAAGAAAAATGTCTGCAGAATATATTGGCTGATTTTCAATCTAATACTTTCATTAGAAAATTTGATTCGAGTGTAAAGGAAATGCGGTGTCGTAGACTGCACTTCCCCAGTTAATTTTCCCCTCCCCAGTTAAGGGTTAATATTTTATCACTAACTAGAAAACTTTTTCTTTATTGCTCTTACAGAGCATGCATTTTGGTAAAAGCTCTTTGTTGTAAAATAATTCATGTTTTTGTTTTTTAAAACATCTGCCGCTGCTGCTGAATTTTTTACATCTGCCTTCTGCATTGTTTATGTATTTGTTAAACTATCGTCTGCTCACTTTAATTTCCGAAATGCGCGGTTTCAAAGAAAACAATCAAATAATTTCCCACAGTTAAAAATTTAAAATTTAGATAAAATTTTAAAAATCTTATTTTTGATTTTAAGATAATAATAATTATTTAAATTATTTATCATCCTTAACATTAGAACATCTGTTAGTATCGAATGGATATCGGAGCGTACTTAGTTAATTCTCCTTTCAGCATTTTCGCAAGAATTAAAAAGAATTCCTGATTTTTAATCATTTTTCATAGAAAGCGTTTTGTAGTTCTAGGCTAATTAGGAGAGATTTCACAACTAAATATATACCTAGAACGTTCGCTGAAGTCATTTCGATGCCAAGGCAACTTGTCAGGATAAATAGCTGAGGTTGAACAAAAAGTAGATAACATTAGTAAAACAAAATTCCCTAACTACTATTACGTATTTCTTTGAGCTTGAATACAGTGTTACTGAGTTCACAGAGGAAAGGAATCAATTCTACTAAAATTGTTGTGTCTAATTGTTTTGTTACATAGCATTTGCTTATCTGCTCATAAAAAAAATCATTCAAATTTCGACCCTAGTGCATAGCAGACATACTGAAACGAGGGCTCGTTGTAGAGGTGTATGTCCTGATGAATTTGCTGATTTGTTGCGAGAGAATGAATTGGGTGGTGTTGAGTTGTTTTATGCTAATTTAGATTCCGATGAAGAATTCAAATTGCCTGAAATGGACTGTGAAGAATCTGAAGAAAGGGTAATAATCTGATAAAATTGATTATATTCCAGTAATAAATACTGAATTAAAAGGAATAATAAATTCGCTAAAACCCAAAAAGGGCGAAATTAAGAAGAGTAAAAGAAACGAAATTAAAAAGTGTCTCTTGCGTGAAAATGATGTGCGGAAAACGTACAGAAAAAATGGAATATCACTGGAACAATTGCAAATAAGGTATGTACAAAACATTATGCATAAAAATTATAAGGAATGATAAAATAATTCTTATAAAAAGTACGATTTTGTTTATACTAATATTTATGAATATTTTATTTCTTTTTGCAACAATAAGTAATTTGTTTTGTTAAAGTTTATGATGTAAAGGGTCACAATATATGATAATTACCTGAGATAATATTTAAAAAATCTTAAAATTAAATCATACAGAACAGTAGTTCTGCCGTTATTTAGTTATTACAATTATTTCGTATATTTTACATCATAGTGTCGAAACGATATCGGCGGTCATTTAAGGGTATTCGAAATCCCGGAAGTTCTAGTGTTAAAGTTACAATTATAATTATATTTTAAAAATAGTTTTTATGTAATTTAAATGCCATTTGAATGAATTAATTTTACATAAAAAATTAGCATACATATGAAGTGAAATTATTTCCAGATTATTAATTTGTTATGTGTAATTAAACTGTATTTATGTTAGTTATGTATTTTTCATACGTGCTTATAGTTTGAAGTGTATAGTTTTTAAAGTAATCCCCCCCGCCATGTAGATAAGCTTAGGCTTAACATATCTTCGACCCATTATTTTTAACGATTCTATTTATTTTTTTAGTATTTGAGGGCTTTAAAGTTAAACACTGTTAATTAATCGATCTGTTTATTATGAATTTGAGAAAAATATTTTGAAAAATTCCTAAGATATTACACAAATATAAGAAAGGTATTCTTTAGTGCCCATAAGGTTTAAATAGCGATTCTGTTTTCAGTACTCATATTTTGAAAGATGCTTTGTTTCCGTAAAAGAATGTTCTTATATTAATTGTAGTTTAATCATTTCCACTTTCATTTAGAGCATAAATTCTACAGCATATAACGGAAAATTAGTGAGATACATATAACGTTATGGCTGAAGGCTTTTATGAGTAAATTATATGAGAATTATTATGAGAATATTATGAGTAAATTATATAACTATCAAAATATGAAGCGTTTAAATATTTTAACGAAGAAGCTATTATAATAAGAGTTACATAAAATATTTAATCATTAAAATTTTATCGGGCATTAAGATTGGCGAACCGACTATTCGCCAATGGCTGCAAGTATGAAATAACTTTGAATGAAAATTTATATAAAAAAAAACTAGTTCAGGATCGAAGCAAAAAAAATAAAAATAAATAAAAATAAAAGAAATAGATAGTGCTAACTAAGCTCTTCTCTAGAGCGAAATACTTATTAGTACGTATCTGTTTTTCTGTAAGTTTGAAGACCGTATTTCACGGATGTTGATGGTAATTGCCCTTTTATATTTCAGTGAATAAACATCTTGAAACTATTCCATTGTTAAAAAAAATTCTCATCCTGAACTTAATTTTCCAACCCATTTCTTTTCCGAGTTAGCATTACAGGACGAATGTACGGACATTTCGATGTTTGTTGACGCCAACATCGGAGCCAAAGATGATTTTCGATCAGTAACCCAGCACTAACGTCAATGAAAACAAAACATTACGTAAACCAGAAGTAATACTTCAGCGCTTAATTTTGTTCTATTCGAATGAGCACCAAAATCTATATTAGAATCAAGATCACTGATATACGAAGAAATGTAAGCTTATAATTCAGTCTCTTGAAAAATGTCGTTTTAGTAATGACTTAATGCCTATTAATAAAGATGGCGAGAAGTTCAAAATTATACTTTCGATTCGCTATAGGGGAGAAAACTTGCGATTGGTGCATATAGAAATAACAAATGAAAAACATTCAAAAGCATTGAAACCGATAAATATCTCCCGATAGTGCAAAGTAACTAGATATTCAAAAATCCTCCCCTCCTTCATTTTCCAAGGTAATTATGATTTTTAGTTTAGTTTCGGTGTGTTTGAATGCTACAATGCTAAAAAGTTTCAAAGGGTGTTACGTAAGAAAGAAATTATTTATATAACTGGAGAAATTCTAAAATAATAATTTTGGTGACAACTGTCAACATGGAGACATTTCATTCTCGGTAACAGATGCATTGTGATACACGGTTTCATAAATGATTTATCTTCTTTGAATTTGATTTCGAATTGGAATCCCACATATTTTGAAAACGGGAATACTGTTCAACGTTTCAACAATGTTACATTTTTCATCTGAACTTGATTCAAAATTTCCATTTCTTGAGATTCTCATGTGGCTTTATCACGCGATATCAATATCATAAATAAATTATTTGTATACAGTATATGCAACAACTGACAAAGTGTAAATTTGAAATAACAGATTTGATTTATCTGAGTTTTTGAAGAACTATTCGAATGAAATAACTCATTACATTTATTGTTATTAAAGTGATTTCGGGTAAGTTATTTTAATATTCTTCAGCTTTTTTTATAATGATATTTAGAAATAATATAATGTTTTTGATACTTACATTTATTGATATGTGAAATTTTAATGAATTAAGCTCAATGATTACTCAGGATTGATAATAGTGAGAAAATAAAATGACCTAATCTCAGAATTATTTAATAGAAAATATTAAAACTTCTTGTTCTATAAATTCCGTTATTTCGTTTAAATGGAAAAATTCCATATTTTTTTAATAATTTTTTTGCTAGCATAAAAGCTTGATCAAAAATAAAAAAAATCTCTATTAATGAATATAATAATGTTTCGATCAGAATAAACACGCTAGTAAGTTTTAAAAATGTTGCGATTCTAATAAGAGTATCTTTTTAAATGCTATACTTTACATTTCATTCAAAATACAGTTCGGATCGCTGTGTTTTCAAAATCAGATTCTCTTAAATGGCGAGTTTGGCACTCAAGTCAGTTTCATATTCAAATTAACGATAAGTACTCACTCGATTAGTAAACAAATTAATTAAACACAGATGAAAATAATTAAAAATTATTTCTTGTACAAATTAATCGTATCTGATTGGATTCTTACATATGTACTACGTTTTACCACTCTCCAAAATTATTTGTTCATTTAAAATAAACATTATGTTGATCAGTATTTTGACGTCACGTATGCGCGCGCATTCCACCTTCTCAAAGTTCCCGCTTCATATTTCATTTGGTTTCGTCGCTGAAGCGGGAAACGTTGCAAATGTTAAGCTCGTTAACATATAAGATCCAGAAGTTTCTCTACATTCGTAGATTCATTTCTTTGTTGGTTTGAAAGCGAAATTTAAATGTATTCATCTGTCTTTTTTCAAGAGAATCGAACTTCTTATTGATAGAAAAAAGAAAACTTTTAAAGGATTGCAGTTATTTTCTTGCAACGGATCTTCAATGTGCGTTTTTAAATATTGAGTGAATCTGAAGAAGAGACGTCTACAACTTAAAAAAACTGCTGCATACATTGTCTTCTGTTGTTTGCTTGGGTGAGTGCATGTTTTGTGTCGCATCTTTCTAGCTCACGTTCTGTGATTATGGTGGTAATAAATCGAATTTTGTAGTTATATGTATGAAACTCAAAATAATGTGTTTATGAAATAATTGGCAAGTTTTTTTAAACGGTGAGTGAATTTTTTAGTGAATACAGCTTTTATGAGCATAATTATTAATCTGCTTTAGAGAAAAATTCTTAAATTTTGTCATTATGTAAAGTTTTGATTATACTTTTTCTAGGCATAAAACAACGTGCAAATAAGAGCTTTTTACATAATATCTATGATTTTAATAAATTTTGATTCGAATTTAATGCTATTAATCCTCTATCTGCGTATTCCGTCAGTCAGTCCATTTTCTGCTGCATCCCATATTTTTTTCCTTTTTACATGGTTTATTTTTGCGCTAACAAAATTTTTGCTTTCTTGTAACATGATATCGGTTTATTTTCTTATAAATTTTTTTGAACATGTTTGCAAATATCTAATCTAAATAGGGATTTTAAAGAATTATGCAGTCAGAGGGTTAATTTCAAATTAATGTAAAAGAATGAATCTTTGAAGATTTCAAAATGTGCTATAAATTATATAAATATACTTGTCGAAATTTTTAATTAAATACTTGTCAAAAATTTAAGAAAAATCGTACCATTATTGCATACATTGAATACTAACGACGCATTTCTTAATGATTTGTGTGGGCGTACGTGTTAGTATTTAATTAAAAAAAATCTCGAATGGTCATTTAATGTGCTGATCTTTGGGGATATGAATGGATTTAAATTTATTAAACGTTTTATCATTAATGTATTAACAGTAAAATGTTTTAGTGTTCATTGTGTTTTTAAAGGAATGCGATATTAATAATTTAATTTCCCATCGTTTCTATAAATGGTCAGTTTCGAAATCGCGTGTCAGAATGTGATATCTACTTTATCTCAGTTCGAATCATTAATAACAAAATTGTAGGGAATAAGTACTCGGTTGGAGGCCGAAAATTATTGTAACTTAATATTTTTTAGTTCGCGCATTTATTTAAAATTTTAATTTATCTTTAAAATGCATTAATAATTATCATCGTAAAATTAAGAACCCGACTCATTTTTTTTACCGATCTCTGCCATATCGCTTCAGAGGGAAGAAAATCTGTCAAATATTAACTAAAAATGCAGTTATCATATCTGGAGATTAATTACTTAGTAATGTGGCAATTAAGCCGTATTAAACTTTTAGATACCACAAATGAAATATAAAAGCAATCAGAATAGCTTTGCATCAATAGATGAATTTTTTTTTATTTAGAATTATTAATTTATTAATTATCTGTGCTTTGTTTTTTAAATTTTTTCATGCATAGTACAATTTCAAATATAATTATATATATTGATTTTAATATCGTTATTTTTAAAGTTCAGAGAAGATAGTGTAATTTATTGAGAGGAACTCGACATATAACGCAATGTTCATAATTTGTTTATAATGTGATAATTTTGATTAAAAAATGCATCTATGGTCGCTTTAGGGTTTGTTCCTGATTTCTTAAATGTACCAATATGATGGTCAGCATATCGTAAAAATTTGGCTTTCGGTAAATTTAATCGATAGCAACAACGTAAATTAATTTTTGATGTCAGAATTGGTAATTTTACCAATGTTTTTTGTTTAAAGTTGTCTTTAAATTTTTTTTATTCATGCTCGACGAATATTAAAAAACAGAAATGTTTATGCTGTGAAGTATTAATCGAAATTTATTTGCTGGAATTGTAAAATTTTAATAAATAAAATGTTTAAGTCGGTTTTTTGTGCTTTAATATCATGAATACTATATATCTATTTTTAGGAAGTCAGTTATAATCTAATTTTTTAAATATAAATGCTGTTTTATTTATACTCTGATAAGCATATGACGAAATGTTACAAATGCATACTATATCTAGTTATATAGTTTTTTAGCTTAAATTGTCTACTAAGATTATTTCATGAAATAAGACAGAAATGAATTGCAGACTATAATTTTTATATTTTTTTAGTAATGCATCGACCCAAAAAATAAAAAAATAACGCAAACCTAGAATATAGTTTTTATCTAGAACAGTTTTTCTGAAAGGAAGTAAATATTTGCATCTAACGAATTAGAAAATTACTATAAATAAGGTTGTAACGGCATCCAAAAAGCGCCAAGAAAAGTTCTCCAATTTGGCGATTTCAGTCGTCAAATTACATAGCATGCGATTCGCACGTTTGAAAATTTTCATTATAAATAGCAATGAATTTAACTAAATTTTTATAATTTGGCGAAATGTTTTCGTGGCGCCTTCTGATTGCCGTTAAAACTAAATTGTGCCAAATAACTGTTGCTCCTAATGTTGATAAACTCTATGCACATCTGTTAAATGAGAAGTTTTCAATGCAATGGGTTAATAAATTAACCATTTGATATACGAATTTAAGGAAGATGACACATTTAATCTGGAACATTATTTTTCCTATAATATAAGGATTTTGGAGATAATGAAGTATTTCTGAGCGATTTTTCATCTTAAATTACTTCATACTTTCACTTAAATGAATATTTCAAAAAAAAAAAAAAAATTAGTACTTTGATGAGCGTCTTAGTGTGGTGTGGAAATTTGGATAGGGTAGGGGTATTGGCTCAGGTGTCTTCCTCGTCATTTGACCTCATTTTAAAATTACGAAGTCCGTATCAAAATAGCCAGATTTAAAACGGAATATATAGCGCCTAATATAACTAAACCAACTAAACTAATCGATGGGTTGTTAGATACACCATTATATGTGAAGGGATTAAATAATTCAACTATTTGAAAACAAAATATGAAAATGTTATTTTCAAAGCTATTTTAGTTTTTATTCATTTAATTAATAGTTTCTCAAATTTTTCTTATTATCGAGCAGTGCAATAGTGACAAAAATGTATTTGAAATATAATTTCTCCCCCCTCCCTTATAGTGTTAAGGAACAGTACAAAAAGTTCGGAATCTTATGTTTATAGTCATAAAAAAACTATCATTAAAGGAAAGAGAAAGAATCAGTGCATTCACCCTTTGCTGTAAAATATCAATCAGCCAGAAATACCCGATTTCCACTTAGTTTTTGATGTTTGAGTTGCAATTGATGCATACTTGAGTACCTCAAGAGCATATTCGGTTTTTATGGGGATAAAAATAGCTATAAATGTACAAAAAAACTCATCTTATTGGAAGTTTCATTAAATTAACCGTTCGAGGGTTAAATTTCCCTCTTTTTTTAAAATCATTGTTATATTAATAGTCCTTTCCTGTCAAATGGTCGAAGTTTTTCATAAGAAAACTATTCACACATGTCCGACGAAAATTGCACGCACATAGCATTAAATAAAAGCTATAAGTGATCAAGTTGAAATAATAGACGTTTAATGTATCATTTTGAAGCATCTCTTTACAGAATGACCTAACATTTTATAGTGTTATTTTTTATGTAGTGGCGATGGTTTATGATATCACTGAAATAATGGTAAAACTTTCTTTTAATTTAGTCACTTTTAACTTTATATAAAGTATATCTAGGAATAACGCTTCATTTTTTTTTGCACGCCACTGTAAATTTTACAAACTCTATTCAGTTCTATTTCAATCACTGTTACGAATTATACAAAAATGTATGCATATTTAAATTTCGTGCGTGAGTTCAACCCATTAGCTGAAGTTAATACCTCCGTTGGCTTAGTATGAAAATTCGGTGAACCTGATAGCTGAACATCTTCCTCTTTGATTGCAACTCAAATACAAGATCTTCCTCGAAATATCCATATTTCTCTTAAAATTGGGACGTTAATATCTAAAACTAGAGGCCAATGTCAGAAAGTTTTCAAGCAGTTTGTAATTATATTTCAGACATATTCCAAATGTCATTTCTAGATTAACTTTCTCATAGTTTGGCACAAAAATATCTGCTATTTTTAAAAAATTAAGCATTGCATTTACATTTTTTTTCTTAAAAATTTAAATTTTAAATAGTAAGTATTGTTAAATTTAGTTGGCGCAGCATTAAATGCTCCTTCATATCAGTCTGCATTTTGCGGATTATTGAGTTGAAAATGAACCTGTTCCATTCTTGAAGTGGTGTAAAATTTCACTGGAAAAAAAGGCAATCATTATTAATATACAAATGTTAAGTTTAAATTTCAATAAGGTATTTTATTGTTTAAGTATATTAATTGTAGTTTGATAATATTATAAAAAATTCTATTTCTCATTTTATTGTGCAGTTTTATCGTCGATTTTAATGAAATTTCCAGTTTTTTTCCCCATAAATTTATTAATATTGCCTTTTTGATTTTAACGGTAACCAAAAAGCGCCGAGAAAACATTTCACCAATTTGACAATTTTAATTTTCAAAATACATATCATGAGATTTGTACATAATTTGATCGATATTTATGCATACATTTATTATATGTGTATTTATGTACTTGAGTATATTTTTATAATTGGTGAAATTTTTCTTGGTTCCTTTTGGTTGCCGTTAAAACACACAAGTATGTCAAGGACTATTTAAAAAATGTCTTCTAAAAAATACTTATTCCTGATTTTCGTTATGCATGGAATATGATTTCGCTATTACTAACCTAAAAGACAAATGAATTTTATTTTGGCTTCAGAACTGGAAGTGAGTCCTATATTCTTAATGAAGCTCGTTGTTTGAAGTCTTTCCTAGAAAAAAAAGGATTTTATAATTTATTTGCCATCTAAAAAAGTATCCCTGAATGATTACTTAAATCTTTCACGGTATTGTAAATTCATTTCGAATAAAACTTTCTCGTTTGTGGTATCGCTTCTTTAGTCGATCATGAAGTTAGCTGCATCTGCTTCGTATGCTGATGTCATAAAATAACATTTCTGAAAATAAAATTCTCAGTTGTCAGTTTCGAATATAAATAAAGCTTCTGCAAAAACAGCACACCCATATGCTCAATTCGTATAATTATTCGTAAGCAGTTGGCAGATATTATGAATATCTTGTAATGTCTCCACATGCTGTTTCTGCCAGAAAAGAAAACATTCTACCATAAAATTCTAAAACATCCTTTGAAGTGCTGATTCGAGGTTTCTGAAATTTTGTTTACTTTTACTGACAGATGAAATCATGCGAGGGAACATACATCTTAATTATTACTTTTATCTTTAGATTTGAGTGTTAAACTATTGATAAAGATATAGCCAATTGGTAATCATCTAAACCGTCTTATTTTCTTTACTTTCTTTCTTTTTACTCATATTCTTGTAAAATTCCTTTATATATCGAGGAATTTGATAGTTGTAAATATTTGTTAGATACCATTTAAATTGTCTTAATTGAATTTTTATACATGTTTTAAAATTCATATTCAGTTAAATGTTAAGTATTTCAATCTCCTTGCTTTACAATTTCTCATTTTTATTGCATGTATCTATTACTATATGACTATCTTTTTAATGGAATGTGCTACTAGAAGGTCAGTTAACACATAACTGAGGAGGTGAAAATTAGGGATGTAACTGGGGAGGTTCAGTCTTCGAGACTGCGTTTTCTTTACACTCGAATCAAATTTTCTAATGAAAGCATTGAATTGAAAATCAGCCAATATATTCCGCTGACAATTTTCTTGATATATAAATATATCTGAATTTTTATAAAATATTTTATCACTGTAAAAAGTATAAATGCGTTAGAGCGCATTTTCTTCTCAAATTACATGTAACAATAAATAATATTCTTGAAAAACCATTTTACTATATATTTTTTAAAATCATATTTATTTTTCCAATATATAAAGGTTTAAAAAACAATATTTGTAAAATTCAGCAATTATATAAAAAATAAAAATTGACTATTGGCCCTTTTTTATCAGCTTGTGACTTTCATACCATGGTTTTCTTGGGCATTTTAATCTTGTAAATTAAGGGCTATTATAAAAATCAACCTATAGTTTTTTATATCTATTGGTATATTATCCTATTTTATAAGTTTTTGAAAAAATATCACTAGAACCAATATATATATATATATATATATATATATATATATATATATATATATATATATATAT
>JAPMOQ010017328.1:29191-48237 GCA_026543055.1 Argiope trifasciata
TATATATATATATATATATATATATATATATATATATATATATATTACAAAATTGTTATTGGATGCTGATCATTTTTCGAGATCAATTGATTTGTTTAGAAAATTAAATATGTTGAATCTCAATTATATGTTCTGTGAAGAATTTGATATTTAGGTTTGTTTGAGCAAATAATTTTAAATAAAAAATTTAAAAAAAGGAATTTAACAGACGTTTACCTTTCCGTTACATCTTAAGAGACTCATAATTAAACCAGGGAAAGCTAGCTGTTTCTTACAAAGAGCTGCACATTGTCTGAAATGGTATTGTAACATCACATTCTTATACATCATGCAAAATTTAATGGCATTAAAATGCTGATTATAGCATTAAAAGGGTGCAGCGTAACTTGTGTACGAATATGTAATAAACAGGTTGAAATTCATGTAAGCTGAATTGAAACATATAGTTAAAGAAATTAAAGAACAGTGGCATAATCATTTAGCATACCAGGTGTATTCTTACATTAAATTTACTACATTGTTGGAGCTGCGTATGGATTCGAAAAAATAGAACAAAATACATTTGGAAGGTAAACTTACAACAGGGTAGTGTTAAAGAATATAATAACATAACCATAATCTGCAATCCTAATTAATAATGGATGAAAAATATGCATCTCAACATCTGCTGAAACAATGAAAACAATTTAATTTCCGTGTAACAACAAAAAATATTGCTGTAAATTTTGATTAAAATCTATATAAATAAAAATGAATATTTGTCTGTATGTTTCATATGCCTTTCTAAGCCTTTCAACCGATTGTGATGACACTTGGTGAGCTTATTGATTACATCTACGGTATGATTATAGGCATAATAAAATTATCTAAAATAAAAATTCGAATCTCAACCGCATCTATTTACGAAGGATTAATCTCCAAATAAATCCCCGAGGACACATAATAGATTCAGGAGAAATACCAAATCCAAAATAAAGGTTAATATTATATAGTTATTATACAAAAATGTCATGCAAGTCATTCTCAGAATATAACAGATTACGCGATACCAATCCTAGGAGTTTTGAATTTTAAGAAATGTTGCGTTTTTCGCAGTAACTTACAAAAATATAATAATACAAATAATTTTGCCTTGTCTTAATTTTCAAAAAATGATCTTTTCAACTATACTAACGATTTTATGGTATAAGTATATTTTCTATGTTTAATGAATTTTGAAAGAAAATATTTTCATTCAATTTTCTAATTAACATTAAACTTGAGAATTTTCCAACATTAAACTTGAAAATTCTGAACGAATCACGACATCCAATAAATAATTTCTCTCATGACCATTTTGAAAGAACGTCAGGCTTTACAATTCTGAAAGAATACACAAATCTAATGTATAAAAAAAGATATTGGCTGCCGGCGTCCTGGCATAGGGGTCGCGCGTCTTCCCCTTGATCTGGCGTCCCGGGTTCGAGTCAAGGTTTGGGCATGGTTGTTACTCTGCGTTCTGTCTGTGAGGCGTGTGAATGTGCCCCCTGTAAAAAATGGTTGTGCAAGCGAATGTGTGTTTGTCTTCTTCATTTGCGCTAGAAGTTAGACTTCTGCCCTCTGGGTGCTCAGGGTTCTTTACCCTCAGAAGCTACTGCACCCCCTTTCCATGGAAACACGGACAGGACATCATCATCATCAGGATATTTGTTCCTATTTTATTTACTGTCGTACCGTTCATCCTATTTCGATAAAAAAATTGCCAAATTATTGACTGATTGCACTTAATATCATTTTTTCCGAGGCAGCAACGCGCCGGGTACCAGATAGTTAACTATAAGAATTATTAAAATCCAGGAAAAACATATATGGCATTTTTATAAAGTTTAATATACACGCAATTTTAGGAAAATAAATTAATTGAAAACGCATTTGAAAAGCTCATTGAGTATTTTAAAGTAAACAATACTTAAAAATATTTAACTAAATTTATTATAGTTTAAAAAAACTGTAACTGAAAAAAATGAAACTAAAGAAAAAGGCAAGCAAAATAATTTTTTTGCTCAAAAATGAAATAATTTTCATTAAGAAAGAACAAGAATGCACATGAAAAGCTTTTGTCACAAAGCGTAATTGCAATTTTAAAGAAACATTTTAACAGCAGAGTGTTAAGAATTCTGTGAACCTCGTGATCTTCCTGGGCGAAGCTATCCGCCCAGGAAGATTACATGGTTATCACGTTATATATATATATATATATATATATATATATACAGCAGAAGCGAACTTGACCCTCTGATGGGGGGGAGTGTGATCTTGGTTCTCTCTCTTCCGAAATAAACCACAGTACAGTTTTCTAGGCCCACAACACTGTGAAGTAACCGCGTGCCTTTTATTGTTATGTTATCTAATAAACCCCTTCAAGTTATTTAACCAACGAACAATCTTCTTTATGACATCAATCATTGCTGTATGTAGAAAAGCAACAATAATTATATTTAACCTTCCAGTGGGAGCGGCCGTCATACCAACATGAAAGGTCGCGCGTATTTCCCTCATGCGCTATAGTAAATTGTAAATTTTCAAAAGCGTAACTATTCAAATTATATTGTAAAGAGCTTAGGATTAATAACTACAATCACTTTAAACATTTTTTACTTAAAAAGAAGCAGAAACAATATAAATAAAGACTGTAATAACAATGTAAAATGACCACAAGTTAACTGAATGGATTTAAAAATAATAGAAATCAAATTGTCGATATTTTGACAGAACAGTTTGCATATAAAATATAGAAGTGCAACAATACAAAATGTATGTATAAAAAGGAAAAAGTAATTAAAATTTAGATATGGAAAGGAAGAAAATATTGTCATTGTTATTTCATTGCAGCGTTGCCATTTGAGCAAACGTGTTTAGTTTGCTCCAAATATATAAATTTCTGTCAAATCTCACAACTGAATCTCATGATTCTTGTCTGCTTTTCTTTTTGGCAAGGGCTTTTCCTGACGTCACATCTTCCACTTCTACAAGGCATAGTTCGGCCTTTTTCTTTAGCACCATTCATTTTAGCTCACTTTTTAGAGATGTGGGTGCTTTTTTTTTTTCAACATTTTCCTTCGTAAGTGCATTTGCCAGCTGTCCCAAGTCTAAAACAACACGAATTTATTTGTAAAATCATACAAACTCAGATATGACAAAAACTGACATGAACGGTCGCGCGTATCTCTAAAATACAAACATCTGATCAACAGAGACCTATTAACGCCACAAACTTACGATGACAACTGAAAGTATCTCAAAGGGAGGGGGACAAATAGCCAAAGACAGGCGTTTCCATTGCCATCAGATCTGAAAGTATAAAACGAAATTTATCTCTAGTGTATCTCTCACATACGCGCGCCCGCTGGAAGGTGAATCTAAAATTTACTTTACAGACTATTAGCAATCTGTTATAGGAACACGATACTGGTACGATGTTTCAAGATACAAACGTATAATTCTGCTAATAAGATAACTCTGTGCTTTAAACTTTTACCGATAAAAGTCTTTATAGTCTTGAAAAAGAAACCAAGACGATGTGGCATTCTTCATTATAGTATCCAATAACTTAACCAAAGACCGCCGAGTTAGCTCATGGCAGTTGGGGCACTACAAAGTCTTCCAAGTTCCCATAACCTCTGGGGGTACTGAATCTGGGATGAGTCGGTCTCTGATTGAGATCTGAATTTTGAAGAAGGATGAATGAGTTCGACTGTCCCGTAAAAAGGGATGTGTCTTGTGTGTTCGAGCAAAGTCACCTGAACGGTGCTCGTTCACAACGAAAGGCGCACACTTCTGCCTTCATTCGAAAGAGCTAAATCTCATTCGGGCTTGGTATGACCAAGTGGCATTGGATCGACTCAACCCAATACCAATATTCTGGTATGCCTTAAACCTTCAAAAATGTGGTTGTTTGAAACCTTGGTTTAACCTCTTAAACAATCTTGATTCTCATGAGGATTGAGTTTTTGCTCTTATACCAAATTTAATCCACCAAGAGCATTCAGTCATTGGCCTACATTGTTCAAATACTGGTGCGATTTCAGCAATGATTACTTCTGCCGACGGAAGTCTAATGTAAGAAAATTTATAAAAATCTTTGATTCGAGAATTTTGAGGATTAATATACGTAAGTTATAAAGAGTGGTAAATTTAAAGAAGATTGAGTCTTACAGCTGAGGCTTAATTCGTCTGTCTTAGAATTATTTTTTAAAAGAAGAAAAAGGAACTCTTTTTGAAGAAAAGAAGAAAAATTTTCAAAGAATTATCTATGTGTATTATTTTTAATTATATTATATTGATATGGGAGTTATAAAAAATTATATAGTAAAAAAATTATTTAAAATTTTGAAAAACCCTTTCCTGTGACAAGGTTTATAATCATGGGGCCATCAAGATTTATAGTCAAACCCTTTCTTTTGCAAAAGAATATCTCAAGGTTTGTAGTCATAGGTCCAAATTCCGCCTTGGAAATTGCTTTGAAAGATTCTTTTGAATCATGTCTGTCGTAATCTACAGAGAGCAGGCAGCCTACAAACATCTTATGACGATGGAATTCAATAGTTAAAGAGTTTAATGCAAAAAGGATGTAGCTCCAACAAGGGGGAATTTGGGTTAAATGTAATATCATGTGGTAAAATAAAAACTTGTTCATTTGATACCAGAAAGATATCGTTCCAATTGTTAGCTATAGCGTTAACTCAAGCGATGGAGCTGTTTGTCTCCTTTGTTTGTTGTAATATAGAGTTAGCTCCTGGCATTACCACCAGTTTTCTGCGAACTTGAATAATTGAAGCTACTTCCAATTATTAAAGTTGCGTAAATAGATATATACCTCCAAATAATCTATAGGTCTAGATCTATACCTCCTAAATAAGTTGTAAAAATCTATACAACTTATGCTGCAAAACGGTTGTAGCTCCAATTAAGGAAATGTGAAATTACGTGTAATATCTTGTGGTAAAATAAAAACTTTTTCGTTTGGTGCCAAAGCGATATAGCTCCAATCGTTCTCGCATTAACATTATACCTCCTAAATAAGTGTAAAAATCTATACAACTTATGCTGCAAAACGGTTGTAGCTCCAATTAAGGAAATGTGAAATTACGTGTAATATCTTGTGGTAAAATAAAAACTTTTTCGTTTGGTGTCAAAGCGATATAGCTCCAATCATTAATTCTCGCATTAACTCACCTGATGGAGCTGTTTCTCTATTAGATTGTTGCTGTATAGAGGTAACTCCAGGTGCTACCGCCGGTTTTCTGCAAACTTCAATAATCGGAGCTACCTCCTTTTTTGGAGCAAACCCTTCAGTTGTTGATCTGCTCGTTTGAATCGAAATCGTATCCTCAAAAAATTTCCAATTATATTGCATTTTTATCATCAGTAATCGCCATAAAGGTGGAACTCGAAGAAAGAGCATTTCAGATTACCCCCATTCTCCTTCAATTCTTTCTCCTACATTACATTTCCAGCGGGTACGTACTAGTACTAGAACGTTTTCTGACGACTGATGTTTGAGTGGGGGGCACGTACTAGTATGTTTTCTGATGACTGATGTTTGTGTGGGGGACACGTACTAGTACGCTTTCTGACGACTGATGCTTGTGTGCGAGTGACGTACTGGCACGTTTTCTGACGACTGATGCTGGAGTGCGGGACACGTACTAGTACGTTTTCTGACGACTGATGCTGGAATGCGGGACACGTACTAGTACGTTTTCTGACGACTGATGCTGGGGTGCGGGACACGTACTAGTACGTTTTCTGACGACTGATGCTGGTGTGCGGGACACGTGCTAGTACGTTTCTTGACTACTGATGCTTGAGCGTGAGTCACGCACTAGTACGGGTTAGTGTAACAACATGGTTCGTTTATTGGTACAAAAATAACGGTATAGACATGAAAACGAAGCCGAATGTATTTTGTCTACTATATAGATCCTGGAAAAATTTAAACAAAAACTAGTTTTTACATCAGTCGATGCGGAACAGGAAAGCGGATTAAAAAAATCAATTAAGATTTAAAATTAACTTTTTATTTATTCTTGCGAAAATGAGTGAATTTTGCCTCTTCATAGAGGAAAATGCTTAGCACGTTACCACTCTGTCAAACATGATTAGTTTTATTATTGCTCTTTTCATTTTTTTATAATGTAAGAAATGTTTATATATAACACAATTCGAAAAAATTAAAACTATATACTACTATTTCTATTTGATTTTTCCAATTTACGTTACTATTATGGATTTATCCACTTATGGTTGTTATTTATATGTTTCAATATAAAATACTCAAAGTTGGTAAAAAAGTGAACTAATTTTTGATCTATTGAGATTGAACTGAGTAACAAAATTGATGCCCAAAACGCCCACTCCCGGTACAATTCCGCCGCAAAATGCACCCGCACACAATGCGTTAAGCAAAAGAACAAGTGAGCGAAGCACTGATTAAATATCTCTACCCAAAAGACTATTCGGGAAGCGAAATGTCTCCATAAATTCCAGCTGAGTTAAGGGGAAATTTTCGGGTAAAAGCCCCGTCCATGTCCTCCGAGATAAATGCGTGCAGCCTCCGATACAAGTTATTGGGCAAAAGCCAAATTCCCTCTTGACTCTCCTGTCAAATTTTTAGTTCCATTTTCCCCGACAAACCTTGCAAAAGTGACGGAAAAGTTGCGTTTATTCCCACCATCGATCGAGGACGAGTTTTGCATTTTGTGGAGCAAAAGTGACTAGTGGACACAATGCAGTCGTAAATAATGAGGTGGATTTTAGAATCAAAGTCCAATTTGTAAGATTTTCAACGTTCAGAGTTACTTTTTTCTATCCCTTTTCACTCATATTGATGGGCGTCATAAAAAATCGATGGGGGTTTGGGTTAAAAGTTTTACTTCGTCCTCAACAAACAGCGACACTATTGCTTTTTATATTCGATTAATCAATATCAAGGTTTTTTTACCCTTCTTTATTTGTGGCCGCTTTCTTGGTTCCTGACAAAAAAAAATCTCTCTTTTCTCGCGCTCTCTCATAATGTTTGCGTAGAAAGTAAATGCTGGTCTAAAGATTTTCAGGAATATTCACTCTTTAGAAGCTCCCATTTACCATTTATGTAAGTGCATTTGCTTGTCAGTTTAGGAACACCTTCTCGTATTCTCCCAAATTACTAAGTATTTATTCAGAATGGTACATAGACTGATATATTTGAATTTTTTAAAAAAAAAAGGCTTTTCTTGTCAATGATTCCATTTTATTTATATTAATTTAGTACATCATTATATTCACCAATTAATCATTACACACACACACACACACACACACACACATATATATATATATTGCCACATAGATGCGAAACGTTGCCGAGTCTGCATAGCTTAATGGTTATGACTCTGGACTTATAGTCAGGAGATCATGGGTTCGAATACCAATAGACTTAAAAAATTGTTTAAGTATTTTTCCTTTATTTTGTGTTCCAGAAGATTCTGGACCTTTCTCTCGTTTACCTGATCAGTGCTCAGGATTTTTCTTACTGTCTCCAGAAAGGAATTCTGGAACTTTCCCTACTTGCATAAAAGCTGAAGATCTCTACTTCGCAGTGTTCCCGGTTCAGAGTTGAGCTAATAAATGGATTTCACTCTACTTCCTATATATATATATATACAGGGGAAACTTTATAAATCAGATAACATCATCAAGATTGATTGATCACTGTTAGTCTTGTGGGCATGTTATTTGGCAACAAACCATTAGAACGGGAGTTCGGACCTGACTATTATTTGGTGGCCCGGACGTGATCGATCAAGCTGATAAATTTCACTTAGCCAAGCAGAAATTTCAGTTCACGTTAGACAATGGCGTAATACGACCATCCAAGTCTCAAAGGCTGGTCCTCCACACTGGTCAATAAGATGTCAAAAATGGGTCATCACTTTTGGTCTTGTGGTCATGTTATTTGGCTGGGAATCCTAAGGATGTGAGTTCGATCCTCGCGATCGCTAATCCTAATATTGGTGACCCGATGTCAAAAAATACGCAACCTTCGTGCAGTTGCTGTGGTGCCCTCTAATCGAATAAAAAATGAAGAAGAAAAATGGCGATAAAAAATCAGAAAATTTAAAAAAAAAACTGAATCTGATAAACAATCGGCCATTATAAAAAATGTAATTGATAAATAATCAGCCAATAAAAATGGGTATTATATATAGGTTGTATTGCGATGGTGGTTCTAATGCCACTTGATCATACCAAGCCCGAATGAGCGCTTCTCTTTCGAATGAAGGTAGAAGTGTGCGCCTTTCGTTGTGAATGAACACCGTTCAGGTGAAAGTATGACTTTGCTCGAACACACACGTCACTCAACCCTTTTTTAGGGGGTGGTCGAATACATTCTTATATCCGCAAGTCAGAGTTGAGATCCATATCAGAGACCTGAGTCAGTACCCTCAGAGTTTATGGGAACTTGGAGGACTTACTGAACGTGTTCCAACTGCTATTAGCCAACACGGTGGCTTTTGGCCGAGACGAGGACAGAAGTTGCCACCTTTCGATGTGTTGCTGCTTTATGTTGTTGTGGTTTCGTAGTAATTGCAATGCAAGTTTGACTACTGTTTAAATTCTTCTCGTGAAAGTATTTTTATTTCCGAGGGAATATGCGAAGTGGGTTAAGCTCTCCTGGGTTGAGGTGACAGAGAAGTTAACTGTGTGCAACTAATTTGTTACTTTACTGTTTAAAGATAGTTCCTTTGAGTTTGTTTAAATGTTAGACAGAAAGGGCAAATGGCTCGGATCTGTTGGCCGAAGTCTGGTAATGTTATTGGTCTGGTAATGATTTCGATTGCTCCAATAAGGAGCACGATCACTTTATAATCAACTAGCTGGTACCCGGGGCGTTGCTACCTCCGAAAAAAATAATATTAAGTGCAATTAATTAGTAAATTGGCAGTGTTTGATCGAAATGGGATGAATGGTACGACAGTACATAAAATACGAACAAACAAATATTCATTTTCATATATCAGATGTGTGTATTCATTTAGAATTGTAAAACTTGGTGTTTTCTCTGAATAGTGATAAAAGAAAATATTTAGTGTGTCTCGAGATTCGTTTCATATTCGCTCAGAATTCTCAAGTTTAATGTTAGAAAATGGGATTAAAATACTTTCTTTTAAAATGGATTAAACATAGAAAACATATTCATACCATAAAATCTATACTTATAATAAAGCTCAATCTGCGCGTGTGTGTGTTGGCGCTCTACAGGTCAAAACATTGGACTTACAGCTACCAAATTTGGTACATGTATACCTTGGAGGCTGGGAATGTGCACCTCGGAGCCCTTTTTTCGAATTTTTAATTAAAATTTGAAATAATTAAAATTTACGTGAAATTTCGACGTTTTTCCGCTATAACTTCCGAAAATGTTATCGCACAAACATTATTTTTACATCAATTTAAAGATAAAAAAAATTAGCTTTCTAATAGTATCAGTGTTTAAATGTATAACTTTATCCTCTATTTGTAACGAATTTTTAAAGAAATATTTTGACCATGTTTTTTTGAGCACGTGAGTGGATAAAATAAAATAAAACAATGACGGAAGTTCAAATAATAACAAAAAAATCTATCATCTTAAATCAAGTCTAAAGAAATGGTACTTTTAGCACGTGACTGGATAAAATAAAAGAAACATAAAATGTGATATTTTCTAAAAAAGTAAATGCAAAGCCAAGGTTTCTGTAATCGTTTGCAACATCTAAATCATTTATTCTACAAATCTTCTTTATTAATGTTAAACCTGATTGAATTTAGATAGGACTTGCGTTGAAATCCCGACTTAATGTCATATTTCTATAATCGTTTGCAATATCTGTACCATTAATTCAATTTAAAAAACTTCCTTTATAAAATGTGATAGTTTCTAAAAAAATAAATGCAAAGCCAAGGTTTCTATAATCGTTTACAGCATCTAAATCATTTATTCAATATTTTTTTTTTCCTTTTCCGCTTTCTTTAAAAAAATATATTTAATATTTTAGCAGCATCACGGGAAAAAAAACACTTTTAATTTCAGGGCAATCAATGCTCGGAATTACTTCAAGTCTAATGAATATGTGACTTAATTGAAAATTTTAGAACGCATTACTCATGGCGAACCAGCTGGTCGCCAAAGGCGGCTAGTCTTTAATATATTTGAAAAGACTATTTATTGAAAACTGAGATGGTGCAAAATTATTTGTACTATTATATTTTCGGAAATTACTGTTAAAAATGCTAAATTTTAATTAAATATAAAATCCCCAAGGATATTTCCCAGAAAATTTTCACGCATAATCTATACTTATAATAAAGCTCAATGTTTGTGTGTGTGTGTGTGTGTGTGTTGGTGCTCTACAGACCAGACCGTTGGACCTACAGCTACCAAATTTGGAAATGTATACCTTGGAGCTTGGGAATGTGCACCTCGGAGCCCTTTTTTCGAATTTTTAATTAGAATTTGAATTCATTAAAATTTAAGCGAAATTTCGACGTTTTTCCGCTATAACTTCCGAAACTATTATCGCACAAACATGATTTTTACATCAATTTAAAGATTAAAAAATTAGCTTTCTAATGGTATCAGTTTTTTAATGTGTAACTTAAGCATCTATTTTTAACCAATTTTTAAAGAAATATTTTAACCATGTTTTTCAACAATATATTTTGGACGAAACAATAAAATTTAATCTGCACGAGCACGTCAAGGGGGAAAAATTAGGTTTTATCAGCATGTTGCCATCCTATTTACGGAAGTTCAAACTAAAAAAAAACAACTATCATTGCAAATTAAATCGAAAGAAATGCAACTTTTAGCACGTGACTGGATAAAATAAGAGAAATATAATATGTGACATTTTCTAAAATAAATAATGAACGAGCAAAGGGAAAAATTAGCTTTTATTAGCTCTGTAGAAATCATACTGACAGAAGTTCAAATTAAAAAATAAATTAACTATAACTGCAAATTAAATCGAAAAACAATGTAACATTCACAACGTGATTGGATAAAATTAAATAAATATTAAATGTTATGTTTTCTAAAAAAGAAATACAAGACAAAGGTTTCTATGATCGGTTGCAACATCTATGTCATTAATTTAGTAAATCAGTGTTACGTGACTTTCGAAGTTTAAGTATATCTGGCAGAGAAATTATAAAGAGAGCAGGGCACATAAGTATTTAATTGAAAATTTTAGACTCCATTACTCTTGGCGAACCAGCTGGTCGCCAAAGGCGTCTAGTCAGCAATAAAGTTGTTTTCTCTGACGATGATTTTGCATGATGCTACAGCTACCTTTCCCTTGGATTTAGCATTTCTACAGAATCTATTGTGTCTCTTCGGCGATTTATTTGGAGATGAATCCTTGGTAAATAGATGCGGTTGAGATTCGAAAGTTTTAATTTAATTTTAGATAATTGTACTATCCCTATAACCATCCCGTGGATGTAAACAATAAGTTTACTGAGTTTCATCGGAATCGGATGGAAGGCATAAGAGACACAGACAAACATTCATTTTTATTCATATAGATAAAAGGGATTTTAAGGACTCAACTTTATGCCTCCTCGACACAAAATTTCGCTGTCAACTTTGCTAAAATTTGGCTTAGTTTACTTAGAGGAGTAACAGTAATAATGTGATCAGTTCCAACTATGTTACAACAAACGATAACCCTCAGATTGCTAGAATCGATATCATATGAACTCAAAATTTGTAAATTCCAAAATTAAATATAGAAAATAAATTATTTCACAAAATTTTTTATCTCATTTTTATTTTTTAATTGTATCTTCATTTGTTAACTGAGGATATAGACCGCAAAAAAGACTTTAAAATATTTTCAAAGAACAACATATTTTTCGCTATTCTTCATTTTTACTTCAAGTTTCAGTTTATTCAGCTTTACTAAGAAAATAAAAACATCGAACAAAAAAAAAAGAATTGGAAAAGTTAAATGGATGAAATATTTTGTGTCGAGTTGAGGTACAATTGTTGCAAGAAGTGGTAGCCAAATTTCTGCATAGGCTCGGAATTTGACATGCAGCCAAAGGAAACCTTTCTGGAATATTTTCAGTTGACAGCAAAAAGAAGTAAAAGACACGGCGCCAAAACATTCAGAGCAAAATAATTTTATTAAAAACGATAAAAAAAATCTTTATATCATAATATATAATAAATAAAAATGAATGTTTTTCTGCATGTCTCTTGTTATCTACCATACTGCTCATCCGATTGCTATGAAATTTTGAATACTCATTACTTGCACTTATTTGTTTCTGATAAAAATGGAAAAACAAGATAAAAAATTATTTCCAACCTTAAAGTCTTGAATAATAAAGTTAATAAAATAGAGTATATATTATGTATGCTTCTCCTGTATATATATATCACTCAATTTCAATGAATGCATTCATTTCTTATACGAATATAAATGTTATTATTTCTATCATTCCTAATTAAACAAGACAGTTATTTCAAATTCCAAATGATATTTCCAAAATTATTTCTTCTGGGGAAGCAACGCGTTGGGTACCAGTGAGTATATCATAAATTGTGTAGATACAATGTTATAATAAATTCCAGCAAAAAAAAAAAAAAAAAAACGTTTTTAACTCTACATATTTTATTTATGTGTTGATTGCAAACAATATTTTAAATGCATTTATTTTCTTGCAAATTATTGTGGCTTTCATCAAAAAGATTATTTTTATATCGGAGAGTAAAGAATAGAAATAGCATAAGATAATAGAAATAACATAAATAAGATGATAGAAATAACATAAAAAAAGAGAAGAAATAAGAAGAGGATAGAAATAACATAAACAGACATTTTTTCACAATGATGGAGGATTGTTTTCTTCACAGATTTCTTACTTTCCACCCAGCGCTCTAAGTGAAATGATACAAGAGAACTGCAAAGCCTGAGGATAAAGGGTACTTGAAATAATCATAATATTCTATTTAAGAATATAATATTTTTTTTATATGGTATCGTTAAGAATGTTTAATATTGCTTTCATATGTAGATAGTTTCACGGTAAGGAAGAAAATTTCACAGCTTAATTTAGTTATGTAAATGTCCCGTTTTAAAGCAACACTAGGACTATTATAGGACGGGCCTAGTCATTTTGAACAGCCATCAGATGACGAGGACGATGTATGAGCTGGCACTCCCCCCTCCCTTTCCAAAGTTCACACCACACCATCGGAGAACGTTTGGCCCCGACGAATTTAATGAGACGTTAATACTTCGAAATAAATGTTTAATTAAAATTTGAAACCTACAAGACTGGTTCCCCTAAAACTTTCTCGCACACTCTCTAATAAAACTATTACTTCAGATCAAGACTTACATCGCATTTGCGTACAATAGCTACGAAATATTAACGTTTAGCTTGAATTTAGCATCTTTACTGAATCACTTGTGTCTCCTTGGCGAGTTATTTGGCGAGTAATATATACGGTAAATAGATCCAAAAATATTTTTTTTATAATTTTGATGTTGTATTATGTCTATAAGCTTAGCATAAGTGCAAACAATATGTTGTCGAAGTTTAATCGCAATCGGATGAACGGTACGGTCTTGCATAAAAGACATACAGACAAGGATCCATTTTTATTTATATAGAAGAATAGATTTAAACATCAAAATGAGGATTTCTCTGTATTTTGAATGAAATACCCGAAAGTGAAGAAGGCCCTTGCTTTGGTGATGATATTGTGTCCGTGTTTCCACGGAAAGGGGGTGCAGTAGCTTCTGTAGGTGAAGGCAACTGAGCACCCGAAGGCAGAAGTCTGACTTCTAGCTGAGATGAAGGTGACACACACACTCTCTTGCACAATCTTTTTTTACAAGGGTAGGTGGGGGGGGGAGAGTCTTTCATGAACTTCACAGATAGAACACAGGGCCATATCATCACCAGGACTGGAGTCCAGCAAACCCAGATCACGGGAAAGCCGTGCTACATCTACATGAGGACGCAGGTGGTCTTTATTCTCTGAACATGCAAGAAGATAAAGCATAAATGGAATGAGGGGAAAATAACCTCTGCTCCCAACCTCTGGATAGGAGTCAAAACTTGATCCAATTTCGCCCATGTAGTGTGTGACTGTCGACATTTTATTCTGTTGTTGTTTCTTATGGCACTTGACGTTGGACAAGCCCGCTGTGATGTAGACAGCGTTTTAAGTCGATAGGGTGCATCTCTTGATTATTTTAGTAGCGCCATCTAGGACCAAAAGTTCGAAACACATTACAACCCTTTTTACGGGGCAAACTTTCATTCATGCATTTTCATTCACTCATCCACAGATCATGATTTAGACTTGAATCAAAGAACGATCCCCTCTGAAGGAGTACTCCCAGTTGTATTACTCTCGACACGGAGGACTTTGGGACCGTGACAGATTTATAAGTGTGCCCAGTCACCACCACACACGGAGCATCTTTGGTTGGCAGATTCGGACACGTAATCTAATGGACACGAGTCCAACGCTCTTCCAACCAGGCTATACCGGCCTTAAAATTATTCTTAAAAGCTATTAACTTTAACTTTATTCTTAAAAGCAATTCTTCAAATACACAATAAACTTGTAAGATGAATTTCAATAAAGAATCTTTATCACAATGTTTTAAGTCTGTATCTAATTTCTTGTTAAATCTGACAAAATTAAACTCTCCTTCTGCTAATGTCTCTGTGGAAATGAACATTGTGTATTCTTAACACGTCGGCTGCCAACAACGATATAACTCGTCGATTGCGTTCTTTTCTAGAACGCCAACTGCGAGTTATCTCGTGCTGTGTTTGTTTACTTGCCATTTTTGTGCAACTACGAATAAACTCGTGGTGTATCAGTGCCAATATCGACAGATGGATTCTGGGAAAAGAACAAAAAAATCAATGTTGGCTTGCATGAACAGAAAATTTATCAAAAAACGACCAAAAAATATAATTATAAAGTTGAGTTCAAGTTAGTGTCATTTTATAGAAGATTTCTGAAAAATTGCCGGAACACGATAGCAGTCTGAAATTTTAGATTTAATTGGATGATCGAAACAGATCTTAAATCCGTATTCGAGTTTCTTCGCTCTAAGAAGAAAGCCGACACAGAACCTATCAGATCGTGAAAGTTCAAACAATACTTTTTTTTCGAGAATTTATTTACACAATTTGGGATAACCACAGAAAATGAGTAAAGATTATGCATTCTCACACGGCTAATCAACTTCAGGAAAAATAAAATTAATATGATTTAACTGCTTGTTGATGAAAGAAAAAAAAAGAGTGAAATGCATCTATGGCATTCAAATGACCTGCATTAGTTGACACAGATGATTGATTTTACTGTCGAAGTACTACAGTACGCTTAATAAGTTCCATGATTCTCATTTAAAACGGGTCATTTAAGTTTTTACAAGAAAATTATTTGATGATAAAATAAGATTCCAAACAATATATCTCCAAGATCATTTCTTCTGCGGTAGCAAAGTGCCGGGCATCAGCTAGTGATACAATAATTGGAACGATGGATTGTCGAATTAGAAAGAAAATCCACTCTTGTTCCAATGAATGGAATATGGTCGTAGAAAAGGTACTTATTATCTTCCAGCTAAGCGTTTATGCAACTCACCGTACTGACTTCTTGCGTCACTTATTCAGAAGCCACAAAGGAGATGTCCGTTCCCCACAACAAAATAGCTGAATGGAGAAAGTTGCGGTCGGGGTCAAGAGTTTCAACAACGGCTTCAGTGGTGGGTAAAGGCACGGTACAAAAACTCTTTGTAAGCATTTGAATATGACTTCCGCATCTTCATTTGCCTGGATTAACAGGCGGATTAAACGAGGGGTTTCTCGATTTCCATCAGTTGACACTCAATGCTCTCATCACGAGCGTTTTCTACGTGCTATTAGAAGACCAGCAGTCTGATGCAATTTTGTCTGTAATTTTTCAAGCAATTTTGAAGCTCACACACAAAAAAACTGCATCTTATTTTTATGAGTCTTATTTAATAATCATATAATACGCAAACCTGTGTAATGATATCTGTGAAGGAGCTGCGGATAAAAAGAGTAAGCAGACCATATAACAGCTTTCTCTCTATTTTTTCAAAATTGCTGATTCCAGTACCTACAGGTTACCACAGCAACGCCAGAACCAATCTCGGGCTGGCACGTCATTTACAACGAATCAAGTTACTGTTACAGTTAACAACCAAAAATATTATTATAGTGAATTAGCAGAAAAATGTTAAAAATGATTTATCATTCAGTTTTTTAGTCGTTAGACTCATGCAGTCGTCACATGGCAGGAAGAGCAATATGCCCTTGCGGAGCGAGAGAGTTTGAGTACAGTTCTGGGGTGTTACATGATTGGCAGCCTGGAGTCGTTACAGAATAAGCCAAGGGACGATGCAAAGGCGTGATTTTACAAATACGGAACAATATCTTAATAAACCGGTAATGGTTACATTTTTCTAGCGGTTATGTTACGAGGCTACTAACCCAATCATCGCAGATTCGATTCTGGCACAATCCAATCAACCGCAGCTGCGTACACGATATGGATTCTTGTAAACTTAGTTTCGTTAGATTATGTGCAAGATTTACATCTATATAACAGCTTAGAGTTTAGTCATGGGGGAGAATTGTAGTGGTATCTTAATAAGCCAGTAACAGCCATCGGATATTGGTAATCACTTTTTTCTAGTGGTTATTCTACGAGGCTACAAAACCCAAACAATGCGGATTCGATCTTCGCTTGGCTCAATCGCCACTTCGGTGAACTTCAAAACGCAACCTTCCTGCAGTTGTCATGGCGTCGTAGCAACCAAAAAAAGTCGCCAAACTTAGTTGATGCAACAGCAACACCTCACAGGCGCGCAAATAACTCTTGGCGCTAAAAAATAGTTCGTCTTTCTGTGATTCCCTAGTGGAGAATTGTAGTGGTATGTTAATAAGCCAGTAACAATCACTGGGCATTGGAGATCACTTTCGTCTAGTGGTTATGTTACGAGGCTATGAGCCCAAACATCACAGGTTCAACCCTGGCATAATAATTCGTCACAGGAGTACTAATCTTTTGAAGAAAATGAGAAAGATTGTTTGAAATTTTTGTAAATAATTCTGAATGGAAAACTCCGGAATAAGTTCATAAGTTCTAAGTGTGGAAATTACGAGGAAAAAAGAACATGCCCGGAAGAATAATAACGCTAGAATAGAAAAATAATAGTGTTTGACGAGTGCTGCCAAAACACGTTTATCGCTCCCTATAACGCTTGGCGCTATCAGAACACGTTCCTTTCTCGCTTGGCGTTATAAAATCGTTCGTCTCTTCGCGGACTCCCCGGTGGCGGAGTATTGTGGTGATATCTAAATAAACCAGTAACAGTCATCGGACATTGGTAATCACTTTTGTCTTGTGGTTATGTTACGCGGATACGAGCCCAAACATCGCAAGTTCGATTCTAGCACAATTCAATCAGCCACAGCTTCATAAACGATATGCATTCTTGTAGATTTAGTTTCGTTGGCATATATGCGAGATTTTCCAATCTATATATCCATTTAGAGACCAGTCATGCAGTGCGATTGTCTCATTTGCCGTTCCACGACTAGAGCGATAAAGAGAAAATTTAAAATTTTGAAAATGAATAATTTGACTCAGGTTGTAAAGGCTCTTTAGTATGTATAACAAAAACGTCATAAAAAGTCTTCTAATTAAACTTGTTTCGAGATTTTTTCAATTATTTCAGTCCATCAATTAAATTTTTTACAAAAATATTACAGATTTAAAAGGAACTGCCTCAAATTAAAATCCAGTAAAATTCACATTTCGAGGGAAAGAGTGAGAGCTAACTTGAACACAGTTTTCTTTAATTCAACAAATAAGAATATAAAGTTTCCTTGATTCTCCTAATAGTTTAATTCCTCATTTTCGTTATCTTTATAAATAAAAATGAATGCTTGTCTGTATGTTTCTCATACTCTGCCATACCTCTCATCCGAGTCCAATAAAATTTCGACAATTTACTGCTTGCAGTTACGGGGTGGTTATATGCATAATACAATAATCTAAAGCATAAAAAATATTCTTGGATCTATTTACCGCCAAATAACTCGCCAAGGAGGCACAACAGATTTAGTAAAGATGTTCAATTGAAGTTAGCCGTTCATATTTCGGAGATATTGTACGTAAATGCAATGCAAGTCTTTCTCTGAGGCAATAATTCTATTCGAGAGTGTGCGAGAAAGTTTTAGGGAAACCACTCCAACAGATTTGAAATTTTATCTAAACATTTAATACAATTTTAGCGTGTTTTTGTATTAACTTCCTCCTATAAAATACTGGTGTAAAAATGAAGCTGAAAAATGGATAGCAACATCATCCTTTAAATAAAGGATTAAAAATTGCTTGAATCTTTCGTCGATGATCAGAGATGCTTCATGTGGGTTTCCCCACAACGGTTTCACGATAAAGTTCATCATATTTGAAACCATTGGTTTAGCAAGTAAATGACTTCACCCTTGTCTCAGTGCAGCGGTATGTATATAAAATAACTTAACCACTATTATTTATAAAGCTGTTAATATCTCTCACACACCACAAGAATTTGACCACAGAAAATAAATGGTTGTAAATTTAGGACGGAATAGAAATAACAAAAATCCGATATTTGCATGGCACTAGGAGCCCCAACCCGATCGAATAATTATGTATTAAATTGTTACAAAATAAAAATTATAAATTTATGAAAAATAGATAGGATTTAAAAAGTATAAAGTAATATGTTTTTTCAATATTATTATTTATTGTTACATGTCATTTGAGAAGAAAATGTAGGTTCCAACACATTTACATTTTTCAGTGATAATATATTTTGAAAAATTGATAAAACATAATTATATGTCTGCAGAATATATTGGCTGATTTTCAATCTAATTCTTTCATTAGAAAATTTGATTCGAGTGTAAAGAAAATGTGGTCA
>JAPMOQ010017336.1:0-13997 GCA_026543055.1 Argiope trifasciata
AAGGGAAAATATAGTGATTCTGAAAAAATTCGAAATTGGGATATTGATTGATGACTGAAAATCATATATTTTTTTATTTAAGTATTTGATTTTATCCAATACTGAAATGAAAAATGATTTGACAATGTCAGTCTTAATAAAGAAAAATTCATTTCCTGACAGCAGACATTTATGTTGGAAAAAAAACTCAAATATATTTTTAATGCCTATAGCTTGTATGGTCAACTAACCTATATGGTGAAATAAAATATATTCACAAAATCTATTTGTACAGACACTGAGGTAAAATTTATAGTAAAATCTTCAAAAACAACGAATTTCACATCCCTTTAGACAGTGTGCGTATTACTCGGATGGTATAAAATATATTAAACAAAACAAAAACAAACAAAAAAAAAAAACAGGAAATCTTCCTTTTTTCAAATTATTCTAGGACGACATACTGTCTGTCCACGACAAGAACTGTGCTAGACGATCGTCTAGGTTTACGTCGGGTATTAAAGAAACTGGTTACTATAGGAAGAACTTATTTAGAGAAGGTAGAAATTCATTCAAGTTTCTTACGTTGGAGCGTTTAATGCCAAACTGGCGATATTATGCATTATTGCATTTAATTTTTGAAAAAAAAAAATCCAAAAATGAAAATCATTGGCGTATTGAAAATATCTGATATACCTTTTATAAATATACAAAGAATAAAGCAAATCAAATATAGAAACTGCATAATAATTTGTACGCCAAACGATTGCACAAGAAGAAAAAAAAAATAGCCTCAAAAAATTACCGGTAGCAAAAGCCGCCATAACACTTGGCGCGATCAAAAACTTTCGTCACCCGCCAAAAACTCTTGATGCTATAATATCTTTCGAATCACATTCAACTCACTGGTGGGAGAGTAATGTGGTTATACGTTCATAAGTCAGATAACAACTTCCGGACACGAGTGTATACTTTTGTTTAGAAGCTATGTAGAGGCTGTGAACCTCTACGTTCCGAGTTCGAACCTGAAGAATGCACAAATTCATAGAACCTGGAAGTCAAAATTGGATGGACGATTACCTTTCTGGATGTGATAGTCTTCATCAAGTGCCGTAAATTTTCATATAAAATAAAAAATGACAGAATCAACATATTTGATTGTTTATTAAATGGTAGTGATTCGTAAACTCTATCAAAGATTTCCCCCTGGCATAAGGCCTTGATGTATCTTTCCTAAATGGACAAGGGCTGGAAAAGTGCACCACTGACATAACTTTTATATGACAGTTTTTTTTTACAAACTTCGTATGACATAAAAATTAGAGATCTCTCCACAGGGAATGATTCTTTAGTTTCACAAATCATAAAGCCCATAAGCCTACTGATCAGCTTTTATTTTTTAAATACTATTAAAAATCTAACTTCCGTTCTTAAACAACGCCACAGATGGTTCAAAATTAAGCAATTGTGATAGAAAATGAACCAAGTATTTCTAAAATATTTTAGCTCTTTTTAAGCAGCACATAGCACTCTTTTTTTGAAAGGTATTAGCCGAAAATCGAAATTGTGCTGCCATCTATTAACAATAAAAGGATAAAATGATTCGTTTTAGCTTAGGAAGCATGGGTAGTTAACAGTTGGCATCTTTCACAAAACCTTCGAAGGAAGCAAGAATTTTTTCAAAGAAATAAAACAAATTATACACATATTTAATAGCATGCTAAAAAAGTAGAAACTATCTTCGTTTTCACTTATTCTTTATTAAATAATTATATCAAATTATATATATATATCAAATGATTATATATATATATATATATCAAATGAAATCTTACTAGTAATCATTCTTTTTTATTACATGTCTAGAACGAAGTAATGCTACTTGTATGGAGTTAAATTTAATTCAATAATCGATAATAAAATTCACAAAATTTTAAAATAGTATATTTTATTTGAGAACAAAAGACTGTATAAAATTTCTGAATTCCGGCATATTAGGAGGTGAGTAAATAATAAACGATTGTACAAAATTCCTGAATTTCAGCATATTAGAAAATGAATGAATAATAATAAAAAATAGATAAATAAAAATAAAATTTGATTATGAAATTCAATTTTTATAAATATGGAGCAAATTAAATGAATAAACACATACATATACATAATAAATAAAAAGATCACATACATTTCCTAAAAATTCGAAACAAAATAGGAAATTAACATGCTTTCTTCTAACAAGTATTACCTGAACTTTAACCCGTTTTACTGCAGTAGAGAAAAAATACCATTGCGAATATTTATTAATAGTTATTCGCAAATATTTATCACATTAAGATACATGCGATATTTTGGAAATAATTCAATTTATATGAAGTCTAATTAATCATTAATGGTCAAACAATCTGAAATGTGGTCAGGTGACATAAAAAATAAAGAGGGGGCTTTGTAAAAATTATTATTTGTACTGACATCAAATTACAAGGACATTTCTATTAAATATGTCTGTAATTAAGGTAACCGATTACGTTAAAATACTGGTTATCGACCACATTGCAGAATTTTTTTTTATTGTTATTGCTATTTCTTGCAGCTCAGACTTTCCTCTTTCCAGAATAGTTTATCTTTCCTAGGAGAAGGAAGGTCAGATCTGCCATCCAAGATTACACATATTTTTAGCTAAAATTTGAATTTAATTTTAATTTTCTTAAAATTTTATTTTTCATAAAAATTTTCCATATATAATATGATATCTCCAAAACTAATAGAGGTATTTACGTAAAAACATCAGTGTGTGTTTTAAGCAATATAGGCAATGAAACGAACCCAAAGTTTTATTGCTGGTTAAATATTTTTTCATTTATAGGTGTTTTTAGAAAAATTAAGTTGTAAATTTATGGAAAAAATGCATATTTACGTATATTTTTATCCATAACTTCTTTAGGTCTCAAAATTTTTCTTAGATTTTGGTTCATTTCATTCATTATTATATTAACATGTATACAAAGAAAAATAAGATTCCTACATTACAATTTTGGGTAGAATGTTAACCGTTTATCTTAAATTTCATTAATTCTTACTACAAAATTTCCTATTTCTGAAAATACATCATATTTCCAAATAACCTTTTGTATTTATAGTGTCTATAATAGATAATACATCTAAAAATAAAAATTGTTTTTAAAAAATCTAATACTTCAAAAAATTGTCCTTCAAACGTAGTCAAATACCTTAAGAAACAATTTTCTTTCTAGAATCTAATTTTCGTCTGTTAACCCGCAATAACCTAGAATTTTAATTTTGATACCAATCTTTTAAACCGAATGTTCACATTACTATTAGTTTTTTTATAGGTTGGCTGTACGTATTTTACTGTTGTATAATATTCTTTCCAACGAAATTTTAAAAAAAATCAAATGTCATTATTGTTTTTTTTTATCTATGACATATTACTCGCGTGGCAAAGTATTTAAAATATTTATGGATTCTAGAAATAAGTGTAAATTTAATAATTGTAGGAAACTTACCTCCTGGTTCTGTAAAAAGTGTAAAGTGTCGTTATGCGATAATAAAAACAATCAATGTTTCGCATTATTTCATGCATAGGTATATCTGATTTCTTTATGGCGTTAATGCCTGAAGTATCAAAATTGAAACCTGTTTTTTTTTTCTAAATAAATATGTAAAATAAATATCGTGATTTTTTTAGCTATTTTTCCCTTCATCTAGACCCTCAAGCAAACACAATAATATTAAAAATAAATCACTTTCGCAAATCAGGCTACTAACGGTTAATAGTTCAGAGAAGTTATTACACAATATATTATTGACATAACATGCATTTCACAACAGCAACATGCTGGTTAAACATTCTTTCCATATCTGCATCTGAGTTTGAGGCGAATGGGTTGAGTTGGGTGGAGCGCAACTTTCATTATCGGTCTCACTTTGTCCCTGGCATCAAGAGATTCGACGGTGAAATGTCTCAAAATGGTGCTCATGAGGGTCTTGAGTTCCATTTCAGCATATTTTTGGCCTGTAAAAAAACAAAAATACAGTTTTAATGCCCAGAGAAAGAAAAATGTCAGAAGAACATATCACATTGTAAAGCTTAATTGAAATATTTCATTTGCTCTATAAATAACGAGAAAACATTGACGAGATAATGTTTTTATAAATCTACTCAAAATTGTATCAAATGGCCTGAAAGTAGTTGTAGCCTTTAAATTTCAACTCTTAGATTTGTCGTGGTTCATAAGCAGTATAAGAACTTCCAGACCAGAACTTCTAGGGACTATGTCACACTTCTACAGACCCAAAGGACTCGAGTTTGAACCCCAAGAAAGCCCATTGGTGACCCTGGCTATGAACTAACAAACGAAACCTCCCTGGCACCTTCTACCGAGTGCAAAATTCGCCAAAAACATTCGTCGCCCGCCATAACGCTTCGCGCTACTAAATCGTTGCCAAAAATGTTCGTTCCACTCAAAAAGCACTTGATGCGATAACATCTTTCGTCTCACACAAGACTTACTGGAGGGGGAGTAATGTGATTGTAAAATCGTAAGAGCTCCCAGATCGGTGTGTGCACTGTCCAGCGGTTATGTTACGCTGCAAAGGACTAAATAGTTCCGAGTTCGAGCCCCAAGAAAGCACATTGGTGACTCTAGTTCTGAACTAACAAGCGAAACCTTCGTGGCATCTTTTACTGGTAGCAAAAGTCTTCTAAAACGCTCGTTATCATACCATACGCATACCATACGTGACTATAAAGTTCGTCTCCCGCTAAAAATACTTGATACAATAACGTCATTCCTCTCATCGACTCACTGGAGGGGGCGTAATGTGGTGGTTCATAAGCCACACAAGAACTTCCAGACTGGAGTGTGCCCTTTTTCCCAGGTGTTATGTTACGCGTTTACGGACCCAATGGTCCCGAGATTGAACCTTAAGAACGCACAGATTTATTGGCGAATTAACTGGCTACTCCAACCCACTCGGAAATAAATGCCGGCAAAGACCGGACCACAGTGGCAGCAGCATTCGAAGGGAATTATGGATGAAACCTTAGGGTTATCACCGACCACGTTAGAACCTGTCCGTAACGAATTACTTTCCGTCATCGATGGGAGAAGTTTTCGTGTACTCACATGGGTTGCAAGAACCAATTACCGTGATGGGAGCTTCTCGAGGTGCCCCCACTCCTAGAAGGAGTTATTAGCAGAGTATATTATATTTTCGAATAGCCGTATAAAACAGTTAATTAAATTTTTTTCCTAAAAATTCACAGTGAGAGATTTTGTAATTTGGAAGCGTAACTGTTGTCAAATCAAAATATTTTGAGCAAAATTTTCTTTCATTGGATCTTTGTTGATAGAGATAATTATTCCCTCCGTTGGCGTGTTTGCTCGTACATAGTTCAATGAAGATTATTTGGGTTCTAATGAATAGAGGATTTAGAGTAGCACGCTGTTATCTTCATCATAGATAAGAAGCCTTCTCACCTACGAATCACGAATTTTATATTAAATATTTTGAAAATTGAATATAGCTTATTCAAAACATTCAGGTCGAAAAATGTATTTATTTATTATAAGGCAGTGGTTGCCTAGTTGGTACAGCCCCAGTCTCGTAACCGAAAAGTAGCGAGTTCTGTTCTCTTCTCGGACAAAGACCACCATGTTGGCTAATGGCCGCCGGGGCACGTTAAATATGCCAAGTCCTTCAAGTTTCCATAACCTCAAGAGAGTACTGAATCGGGGATGGGTCAGTCTCTGATTGGGATCTCAATTCTGACTTGCGGATGGATGAAGGAGTTCGACCGCCCCCTAAAAGAAGGTTGTGCCGTGTGTGTTCGAGCAAAGTCGTACTCTTACCTCAACGGTGCTCTTTGGCAATGAAAAGGCGCACACCTCTGCTTTCATCCGAAAGAGCTAAATCTCATTCAGCTTGGTATAACCAAGTGGCATTAAACCGACCGACCGACAGATTTACTACCCAATATTCGTCCGAACATTGTTTTCAAAACATTACGTTTCTCAAACAATATTTTAATTATCATTACTTATTTTTTCCATGAAAAAAAATGTACGAAAGATTAATCTAATTTTGTCTAAATTTCAGAATGGTTCGGAGAAACTAAAACTTCTCAGGTATTTTGTTGATTTTCATAGAGCATCTCAAAAACATCGTAGGTTATCTATATAAATAAAAATGAATGTTTGTCTGCATGTCTCTTATGCGTTGCCGTACCGCTCATCCAATTCCGATAAAACCGACTATTTATTATTTGCAGATAAAAAAAATATTTTCAGATCTATTTACCGCATCTGTTTACCATAGTTTAACCACCAAATAACTCTCCAAGGAGGCATAACAGATTTAGTAAAGATGCTAAATTCAAGCCAGACGTTAATATTTCGGAGCTATGGTACGCAATGTGAGTCTTCCTCAGAGGTAATAGTTTTATTAGAGAGTGTGGGAGAAATTTTTAGGGGAATCAATAATGCAGGTTTGAAACTTTAACTAAACATTTAATAAAACTTTTGAAAATATTATAGTAAAAATAATTTTGCACCTTTTTAGTTTTCAAAAATTTATTTTTTCAACTATATTAAAGATTTGATGGTACAAACATATTTTCTATGTTTAATCAATTTTAAAACAAGATGTTTTAATCACCTTTTCTAACATTAAACTTGAGAATTCTAAACGAATATTAAACGAATCACGAGATACAATAAATAGTTTCTTTCATTACTATTCTGAAAGAGCACGAAGCTTTACAACCCTAAAAGAACACTCGAATCTAATACATAATAATGAATATTTATTTATAGAATAGAATAAATCCTATTTAGGCTTCTCCTTTATATATCCTTCATTTCAACTAATGTATTCATTACTGACAAGAAAATAAGTATCATTCTTCCTATTATGCTTAATTCAACAAGATAACTATATCAAATGCCAAACGATATTTCCAAGATTATTTCTTCTCCGGCTGCAACGCGCCGGCTATCAGCTTCTATTTAATAATAATCCAAAAATGTCCCAAAACTATTATTAAAATATATTTGTGTGCAACTGTATGATGATACAATGCTTATGAAAAGAATGCGCGTGTTATGTTCCTGGGGAGATTAAGCCAAGTAGGCATCCGATTCATACTATACATTCTTAATATTCTCTCTATCGGGATTAATTTTCGGAATTGGATCATCTATGAAATAAGATCTCGTTTTCTCTATCTCTTAATTACATCAGAGTAGGCAATCTAATGAAATAGTAAGTGTGAATTAATTATATCATAGTGTGAGTGACATGACATCTGTAAGTCACAGGTGAGTCACATCAATACGGACAAAGGTGACCTCATGGCAAGGCCTTGATATCGGAGAGTTAGAGCTCTAGACCCGATTCTACCGAACCGTTGTGTAAGAAGGTCTGGTGCATGTTAAATCCGTTGAGACAAAACGTCCTCCTGCTGGTGTGGTGTGGTACCTTGGAAAGGAGGGAGATATATATGAAGAATGTACAAAAAACAGCGCAAGTCTTATTTTTTAGAATACTTGCAAAATAAGGTAGGATAATTAGACAGTATTAATAATTCGTATTCTAGAATGATGCCTAGCTCCCTAACTCGTGTATTTTCCTCGTCATCCGACCACGGTTCAAAATTACGAATACCGTTACGAAGCATTGCTGAGCAAAATTACGAAGCATTGCTTTGAAACGGGACGTTGGTATAATTAAACTAAACTAAGTAGCGGCTCGGTATGTAAAGAATGTTTAGAGTCTCACCAATGCAACTCCTCGCACCAGCAGAAAAGGGAATGTAGGCGTATTCCGGTATGTTGGCGCTGTGTTGAGGCAGAAATCTGTCCGGGTCGAACTTCTCTGGCTCGGGAAAAACGTCTTCGTCTCGGTGAAGAAAGTACACTGGCACAACACAGGTCGCGCCTTTCGGAACCACGTAGTTACCTGCGAAAATACGCAATTGCAATTAGATGGTATTAAGAATTCATTTCCGTCGGGTTCGTTTTAACCTTACCTTGTATAGTGGTTGTGTATGGAGTTAGAGAAGATGATGATGATGCACAATGATCAGTCCTTTCGTAGAAGACACAACACAGTCGTTTATTCACAGGACGAAGTCAGGACAGCACAAAGACGACAATTATTTACACACTACTATGTACAGGAGACAACTATTTACATCCGAGACGAACAAACAGGACAACACACTGCAGATAGTAGTCCACAGGCAGAAATTCCATAGTGACAACGTCCACAGCTCACAAAGCGGCCAGACAGGATTCAGCCGGAGAGGGAATCTTTAAGGGATTCACTTTACACCACGTTGGTCTCTCCAGAACAGGCTGAAACTATTCCTCTGACTTTTCTTGCCTCTGCTGTCGACTCACTATTTCGCACAACGGGACTACTCCTCAGTTCGGGACAGCTCCGTTCCCGATGACAACGGGCTACGACACACGACGCAGGCTTCGTCCGTATATGCCACATAGCAGGCCTCCATTTAGGACTCCTCAGTTCAAGACCTATGTATCTCCAGGTCTTCTCGATAAATTCCGACGCGTTACTTGTCTTCTTCGTTGAACACTAGATCGTTCAGCCTCCCCAATATGTTCAAACTGTAGTGTCAATCGTAGTTTTATGCATTTTGATTCAGTGTCCAAAACGTAATTCTCATCGTATGCGGTATTTTAATTCTTTAACTTTAGAAATGCGCGAATGAGTGCTAGAATACCCTCACAAGAATATATTTGAATTTTTAAGAGCCATCAATTCTATCCATGTTTTATAAAAACCCAAAGGATTTTAAATCTGGAATCTTTCCTGTAGTTGGAGCTCTAATTTTAAGATCTTTGTCCTTTAAACTTATTGTACTTTTATTTTATAAAAGCAAAAGGTTGTTTGTATTTCCATCTTGAAGCAACATTTTCTTTTTTTCATTCATTTCAGACATTTCATAGATCCTTTAGTGATAAACACACGCGTCTTGTTTTGTCGCAACATAGTCAGCTTTGGCCCATGCGCCATAAACATCTGCCCATTCGTCCAACGACATGTGCACATCTGGAGACAGACAAATTTCCCCCTCTTTTCTCTCACTCGTGATTTGGAAATCAAGTTGTAATTTTAGTTAGTGATAAATAGTTAAATGTGACAACTGTCTGCATTATTTTCTAATAACCATAAAAGCCAAAAACGGATGCCGCAAATGCGATAAATTGTTGCCTACAAGATTCAGAAATTTGTTACCTACGCATTTTGAGGCTTCGTAACTTCTTGCCTACGCATTTTGTGGCTTGAAAAAATCTAAACCAAAACAAAATCATATTTTCATATGATAAAAAAGGCTGCATTCATGCTAAAATTTAATATTTGTTAATTTTGTATACACTCCAGTGCTCTACAATTCTTGATAAATTTATTAAACAAAATGCGAGAAAGTTTTAAGCAGGTCACTGCTTCTGGTTCATTTAGTTAGTTTAGTTAGCTATGCCGTTCCTTAAGTAATTTCATGTTTGTTCAAGATAAATTATTGTTTCAAACCTGTAATGCTGCTTCCGAGCATGATTAGTTCAATCACCGGAAAGACCATTTTACAATAATCTGTACTGAATGCTGCTTGGGTGCCGCTTCAATGATCTTGACTTTGCTGACAAAATAGTTATTACTTGAAACTTTGAGAATTTTAGCGATCCCTCCAATAGGAACCAAGATACGCTTGATAGGTCCCGAACCTTCATCGCCAACCTCCCGGGAAATATAAAAGACTGGCACTCTCAAGCTGCAATGAATTGGAGTTTGAGTCGAAGAAAAGTAACGAGGTCTTCTGGAAAATAACGATGCAACTGCGAAATAGCCCAACATTATGCGGAGCTCAAGTGATTGGCGAACTGAGTTATGTGCCGAGCCCTGAGGTATATTGTAGAAGCAGTTCCGTGCCTTGTATGAGGTAGGAGGTCGTGTATTAAAGAGTTGGCAGTTTGGATACGGTAAAGCGAGAGGACTGTGGAGAATTTCAGCCGTTTGGAGGGACTTCCGAAGATTCCCTCTCCAGCTGAATTCTGTCTGGCCACTTTGTGTGTTGTGGCTCCTTGCTACTTGTTATTATTGTAGGCTAATGTGTGTTGTTGTGTGCTGCTGTGTACGTTGCCTGTGCTCGTCTGGGTAGGGCATATTTTTCACCTTTATATCCATATCTTTTGTGTTAATAAAAGTCGTTGTTGTTCGTTATTGTAGTCTGCCAGTTGTTTACACACCATACGCTAATTACAAGTGAACTCGGTGAATTTACGGACTTGGTGGTGGAATACGTAACAATTATGATTAATTCAAAGTTACCAAGTTATTAAAAATAAAAGCTCACAAAAATTGAAAGAGTTTGAAATTCACTTAGAAATACTATCAGAAAGTAATAACAACAGAGCTTTTCTCTTACATATGTTGGTGTCTTCTTTGGTTTTCCTTGCAAACAGGGGTACGGTTGGATAAAGCCGGGCAGATTCCTGAAAGAAAAAGCAACATTTCACTTTCTGGTTTAGTTTGTTGTTGTTGCTAATGGCGCTTTACAAGCCCGCTGACAGAACGCTGTCAGCGATTGAAGCCTAAATAACGCACTTTGTTTTTTCAGTAGCGCTAACTGGGGCGAAAAATACGTCTAGCTACTTCATACTTCACATTTGCTTGCACAACCCCTTTTTACATTGGGCTACATTCACACTACTCACAGATGGAACACAGAAGAACATTCATGCCCGAACCGGGTCGCCCAGATTACGGGGAATAGTTTAGTTTAGGTTAGTTATATTAACCACCCATTTTAAAGCAACATTAGGGCTATTTAGAGACGGACATCGCAATTTTGAACCATTTTCAGATGACGAGAGCTTCACCTGAGATGGCTCCCCCTCACCAAAATTCAGCCCTATGGACTGGCTTCGATGGAATTAGCGTGCATCAGACCTTACTGCAAGACAGTTCTTCAAGGGAATCAGATCTCGAATCTGAAACTCTCTGGTTCCGAAACCGGGGCCTTATCACCAGGCCACCGCTACCCTCTTTAACGTTTGGGAAAGAGCGACACAGATTATAACTTACTTATTCACAAAAAAGTTTAATAAAGACAGAATAATTCGCATCCTTTATTAATTTATTTTACCATCAATTCCAAACTAAAATTTATTAGTTAATTAGCCGTTTCTACTGATTATTTTATTTTACAAAATGAATGTTTGCTAAAATTTTTAAATATATATTTCTGCAATCTGGTCTGAAAGGCTTTTCCAGCATTTTTTTTTTTTTTTAAATTTTTGGTAATCACTTAACTCGTACCATGTTACAAGCTTATATCGTTCAGCTCATTATACTATGCTTTTGCCTCATTCTCCGATTTCCCTAAAATTCCGAATACTTTTCCCTAAGCCCCCGAAAATTTGCACCTTTATTTTAAACTGCTGCGATTAAATTTCAATCAATACAAAAACTTTTTTCTGGAATCAAACTTATTTTTAAACACATGAATGTTGAAAACATAATAGGCTAGAAACGATGACTTATCAGCACTGCAGAACATTATAATTCTATCATTTTTTAGATGCTAATTTCTCAGAGATTTATTTAAAAAATTATCTGATTCTATATAAAATTCAGTTAACAACAGTAACATTATTAAATTTGATCCCTAAGCTATCCACGGTTGCATTGGTATGCTCGGTTTGAAACATTTCTTCGCCGAAGAACCACCATATAAATGGGTCTGGTGTGGTGTGGAGGTTTGGAAAGAGGAGGGAGGGCGCTCTTCGTCATGTGACCACGCTTCAAAATTAGGAACTCCGCCCCCAAAAAAGCCCTAATTTTGCTTTAAAATGAGACGTTAATATAACTAAACCAAACAGAGTATATGCACTATTTCTAACCTTTAGACATAAACACTAAAGTGTTTTAATATAAAAAATTGTTATTTTGCACAGAAATGCGAGTTACCAAATTTTATGGACAGAAATTCTTAATTTATTCACCACTTTTTAATGTTCCGGTCCCCTACCATAAATAAAAATTGATCTAAAATATTTTATTGTGAATTAGTACTTCTGACAAAACTTCGAGTTATCCGCAGTTTTTATGTCCGATATTAAATACTCAGAAATCTATTCATTTTGGAAAAATAAGTCACGTTCAAACGTCTTTAACATTTTAAAAAATCCAGTTTGAAATAATTGTAGCAATAATTAAAACGATTTCAGTTTTTTAACATTATTAAAATTTATTATTATTTACTGCGCTTAAAATATTTTTTAAATTAATTGAAAATAAAAAATGTGAACAATTAAATTGAATAATATAAAAGACAAACTTTTGAATTTCTAGAAAGACTGAAAATCAGTTCTGAACTTTAATAATTTCAGAAGTCTTTTTCAGCAGAAAATTTTCATTTTTTTTTTCAATTTTTTATGAATAATTTTAGTTTGAATTTAAATTAAATTTTAAAAATCCTAGGATTGCGCATTTTAATTTTGAAATGTTTCTTTTTGTTTTAATTTTGATAGTTCTAATTCTAAAGATCGAACTTCACGTTACATTTCATCTTTCAACAGAAATAATTGCTTTGGAAGTTTTATAATTAGTTTTCATTACTCTGATGCCTGATTTGATTTTCCCTCAGTAGAGAAAATTGACATCATCGAAACATGCAATTTTTATTTCGACAGTAATAATTGCTTCTTAAGTAATAATTAAGATAAGATAAACTACATCTGAAAAAGCACTTTGTATTACGAACTGCTTCCAAAGTATTAAGCAAAATTAAGAAATAACTGCGTCTAAAGCTTTAATCGAAAGAAAATAAACGATATCCTAAGATGCACATCATCTGCCGACAGATATAGGAGCTTCCAAAACTTTAATTGGGGTAAAATAAACGACATCACTGGATGCACTTGGTCCTTCGACCGAAATTATTGCTTCCAAAGTTTTAATTAAGGAAAAATAAGCAACAACCCAATTAATTGCTCTCAAAGTTATTATTTCTGATTGTAGCTATTAATTCTCAATTAATTGCTCTCAAAGTAAAGATAAGCAACATTCCATGATGTACTTCCTCTTTCAATACAAAACTTTTTCGAAAGAGAAATTGAAAACTCCTTCTGCCATAATGAAGTAGATGTTTTGATTGTTGATTCTTCCTACAAGATATGATGGATGCATAAATTCTATGATCCTCATCATAACGAAAAAATGTTAAATTATCATTTTCCATTATTAATTTTCGTTTCCTTCATTTTAATATATATTTAGGAAATATAGAGAAAGTCTGAAAAGTACTTACTACCTGCAGTCAAATCGTTTTACGTTCCATTACCAAATTTTTGATAGAACGAATACTGATGGAAAGTCCACATCGTACTTTGTATTATTGTAAATTTACTAATTAGTTTGTGAAAAGTGTGTGACCAGTTTCTTACTTTTATCACACACTCGAGATACTGCAGGTTCCTCAGATCCATCTCTGTGACGGGTCTCTCCGCATCTCCTCCGAAGACTTCGTCGAGTTCTTGGTGCATCTTGGCCTGCACCTCTGGGTGAAGTCCGACGAGGTACAGAGCCCAGCTGGTGCTCGTCGCAACGGTTTCATGGCCCTGATGGCACGCAAATAAGGAATGATTAATTTTCACTTTCAAAACTCTTTAACTTAAAATATTATTTAAGCATATTTAAATTTAAATTGCGTTTTAGTTATACCAACGCCCTATTTAGAAACAACTCGAAGGCTGTTTTGGATTGACTTAGAAATTATGAATCGTTTCCACAGGATAAGGACGCTATGCCAAGGCTGGCACCTAATTATCCAAAGGAACGACAGTAAGGTGTAACATTCTCAGTGCCAGATAAAATTTGAGCAAGATCAAATAATAAAACTGGTTTTTGGAATAACAAGGGTCTAAATCTCGATCCCACCCATTTCAAGATCTTAATATGAGCCATCGATTTTC
>JAPMOQ010017336.1:23997-42094 GCA_026543055.1 Argiope trifasciata
CCTGTTTAATTTACTTGTTTGGAATATTTACGTGATCATTGCAATTATAATTTTTGAACTGAAGAATAAGTTAATTCGTCATTGAAACCTTTTATAGCAATTTAGGAAATTCAATCTAGTAACATACTTTCTAAAGTATCTGCAAAAATTTGAGAAAAATACATGTCTCATTTTTAAACAAGATTTTGCCTTTTTACTATTTTTTAAGGCGCAAAAAATTGTTTAAAATTTAAATAACTATCTTCTTCTAATTGGAAGTTTTTCTTCCTTAGGTATTTTTTTAAATATACATTAGAAAAAAAATTAGAAATATATGTTATAAAATTTTTTTAAAACAATGATCTCTTGACTTTACTTTACTTTGATTATATTACCGTCCCGTTGTAAAGCAAAACTAGACAATTTTGGGATGGACCACGTAATTTTTTTACCGCTGTCAGATGACAAGAACGACACCTGAAACAGCACCCCCCTCTCCACACCATACCGCACCAAGTGAGACACGTTTAGCCCTGACGGATTTAACGAGTAAAAGACCTCCTTACACGACGTTCTTTGGTAGAACCAGGTCTAAAACCTGAAAACTTACAGCTCACGAACGGAAACCTTACCACCAGACCACTGAGTGTGAAGAAGGATTAAACCTGCAATGTTCAGGTTTGAAATCCAGTAACTTAATCATTCGGCAAAAACATACGTTAATGCATATTGACTGTTACTGGCTTATTAAGTTGTAATCACAATACCAGTGAGTCTGTAGAGACCAACGACTTTTTTATAGCGCCAAGCGTTATGGCGAGCGAAGGAAGCGCTCCGGTACCGCCAAGCGTTGATGGCGAACGAAGAGAGATTCTGCTGCGTCAAGTGAATTTGACGACTTTGTGTTGGTTGCGTTTGCTGCTGACAGATGGCTCCACGACAGAGGTTAGAACGTTCATAAAGAAGGATCAAACCTCCTTACCTTCAGGTTTGAAGTCCAGTATCTTAACCATTCGAGAAAAACGTACGTTCCCGTCTATTGGCTGTTACTGGCTTATTAAGTTATCACCACATGTGTCTCAACATCAGTAGAGAGAAAATTAAGTAAGTCATTGAAAAATCACGTACGGTCAGTACACCCACCCGCACACACACATGCACGAAACTCTAACTATCAAAATTGATAAGTCAATTATTTTGGTATTGAGAAAATAAAAAATGATTATTTTTTTACCTCTGTGAATCTGTGAGGAGAAAGCAAACTCAATTGCATCCCCTAAAACGTTGAAGAAGCTTGGCGTATTTCCGGGAAGTCGTTGGCAGCATTTCTTCCTCCAAAAAGACAATCTCAAAAAGATGACGAAGACGACAACAAAGGCGAAAATTGCATACATTTCTTTAACGTTTCCACTGATCGGTTGGCGATTTTTACTTGTTCGGATGAGTTGACTTTCCTTCTCAGTTTGTGATAGCTTGCTCCTTGGCAATTTCGTGTCACCTTAGGAAATCTTCCTCTTCGCTAGAAAGGTTTTGATTAATAAAACCATCAAAAACATGTCATAGAAATTTTTTTTTAAATTCAATTCCTACTTTGGTTAACAAAGAATTATTTAAAAAAATTTCGTTTTATTAAATTATTATCAAACAAATTATGAAGTATCAAAAAATGACTTATTTCTTCAAGAACTGAATTCGCATTCTTCACTTTCACTTGAAAGATACTAACATCCTCGCATTTTACGAATGAAGGCATTAGGCGAAATTACTGTCGATTTCATTTTTCGTTGCAAGCAGCTAAAACTCTATTTAAAGTATTAAAAATTAATTTAATTTAATGAATAAATTAATATTAAAAAAGTTTATTAATATCGATTGCCATCCAAATCAAGTTGATAAAAATGTATTTGAACTTGAATGGATGAAGAAGATAATATTTTCGATTGAAAATTTGGGCAAGATATATAAATAAATAAATATATGCGGAGTTTGGACTTCTAGTAAGATTTGAAAAAGAATCAAAAAACATTTAATTCTTTATTGATAACAAAAAATGACTCCAATTAGAATAATCAATCAAATTTTAATGCTCCCTGCATTTTATTCACAGTACATCCTTAATCTTCCTCTAGTACCTCATTTTTATATAACAGCTTCATATGTCCATTCATATTATACATCCTCAGATTAAATTAATTATTCTTGTATTTTAAAAGATGTGCCAACGAAAGCTTTGAATTTGCAACCGTTTATGTGGTAAAGTGTTTAATTTGCTGTATTAAGATTTATTTACTTTCTTGTAAAATGGCATTCCTGTTTTAATAAATTTGAATAAATATGAATTAAAAATAAATGCTTAGCTTTTATTTATATAAATAATTTTTTTAAAGCTCGCCCCTTTTTTATAAAAGAGAATCAATCAAATCTGAAACAATATTTTTGAAACTTTTTTAGAAGCATTTGTTATTAATTGCTTTGTAAAATCTCTTATTAATCAAATATTAGTATCCAAAACAATAATTCATATAGTAATTGTCTTTGATTTATTAGTAAAATTCTTTAATGACTATTAACTCCCTATTTTTTAAAATCTTGCCTCTTTTTAAGAAAGGAGAATCAATCCAAATCTGAAACATTTTTTTAAAACTTTTTAAAAAGTATATATTATTAAGTGATTAGTAAAATCTCTTAATAATCAAATATTAATATAGAGATGAAAAATTCATGTAGTAATCGTCTTTAATTAATTAGTAAAACACTTTAATGACTATTAACTCACTAATTTTTTTAAAGCATGTCCCTTTTTCATAAAAGAAAATCAGTCCACATTTAAAACATTAAAAAAAAATTTTTTTAAGTATTTGTTATTAGGTGCTTAGTAAAACTTCTTATTAATCAAATATTAAAATACAAATAAATTTTTCATGCAGTAATTGTCTTTAATTAAATAATAAAATTCTTTAATCCCTATTAACTCACTGAAAAGTATCATAAATTGAAAATTAATTTTATGCACAAGAGCAACATTCGTCTATTGAAGCTTTTAAAATCAAACGGATCTCATAGATTCCAAAAATTTAAGCCTTTGTAACAAATTTTTAAAATATTATTAAAAGGGTTTTCAAGTTTTTGTCAAATTATGAATTCAGCTTAGAAGTTCCATTCTTTATTTTGATCAAACCTTCTTTAAATTTTACTTCGTCTTTTAATTACGTTAAATATTTATCTACTAATTAAGTCCTTTTTCATTTCATTATTTCGTTCTAACTCTATAGATTGTAAAAGTATTTGGTATGTACTCAAGTAAAAGATTCTTTAATTGATGTAAATAAAATACAATTAACTTCTATCAAAACTAAAATTACGAAATAATTAACTTCTTGTGATTTTCTATTAAAACATGAAAAAACAAAAGATCATTTTTCATTTTTTTCTCTTTTAGTAAATCTTCTATATCCATTTATTAAATACATAAATATTATATGCTAATTTTCTATATCAAATCTACTTGGTGATAAATTAGTACCAAAAGTTTATAAAAGAAAAAAAGTAAAAAAAATTTCTTAAATCAGTATCTCAATTAATTTCTCTGTTTATTATAAACTTATTTCCCTTAAAATCTTTTTTCCTTTAAAATGATTGCTCTATTCTTTTAAACAATGAAATGTTTAAATTTAATGGTTAAAAAGCATTTAGGCAGAAGGATATTTTAAGTTGACCAAATTAGAGCATTATTTTTCTAAAAATTTGATTCCGGTGTGATACAAAGAAAATATTATCAACATTCCAAAATTGAATTGAGATGTCTTCAATCATCATAATTCGTTTAATCTTCCACAATATTGTTACGGATTTACTATATTAATCCGTCGAGGTTCATTTTTTAACCTCGTCTATAGTGGGTGTGTATGGTGTTAGAGACGAGTTGATGCAGACACAATGATCAATCCTTTAGCAGAAGACACAACACAGACATTTATTTACAGGACAGCAGAAAGACGACAAATATTGACAGCACAACTAAGTACAGACGAGACGAACACACAGGATAGTGCACAGCAGTACTCTACTTGGTTCAGGACCGCTCCGTTCCTGACGACGGCACAACAGGCTACAACACACGACGCAGGCTTTGTCAGTATAGGCCACACGATATGATATGACTTGGTTTACGGAGCACCTAGCCCTTCAAGTTTGGGGCTTGATATCCGGCAGTGAGTAGTTTAGGGTAGGGCCTGGCTTTCAGTAGGTGCCGTGACCAGATTCGAAGTGAAATGTGGTTTTGACGGGGTACCCGCCCTGCGAAGCAGGGCTATCCCCAATATCCTGATGGTTCAAGCCTGGCGTCGAGAATGCCCTGGACTGTTGTGGTACAGACAGAGAATGAAGTGGAAATGGTCAAGTCACTAAGTCTGAGCCTAGAACAAGGTCTCAGCCAATAGGAAGCGTCAGCGAGTAGCCTCTTCGTGATTGGTTGTTGATTTCCTCTGTAGAGTGAGGCCGACGGGAACGAGTAGCTTGCAAGTGTTGAGGAGTTTTGGCTGCTTTTGATCTATTGTTCGTTGAGAGAGAATAAGAATTCAGGTTTTGGGCGTTAAGAGTGAGAAAATTTTGAGTTATCAGGAGAATGCGTAGGGAGAGTTAGTCGAGTAGCAGATTTCGGGGTCTTTTAATTTTTCGATTTGGGGTGTAAGGTATGATTTGTGCAAGTGCTTCGTTATCGTTATTTTGGATATTATTGAAGAATTTAGTTGCTAATATTTTAATAGTTTGCATGAAGGTATTATAGCGTAGAGCTTTACATATGTCGTCGGTTCTCATTACCTGTCTAGCTTTACAGATATGCCTGAGAACTTCGTTATGCTGTTGTTCAACTGTTTTTCATATGTAAGTCCTGGACGCAAATAGGCTGTAAAATTAGCATTTTCATGTCCCTATTCATTTATGAGTTCCGGCCTAATAGGGGGAAAAATTTACGTGACTGGGCTCGCAACTTGTCCCTTATGTAGTTAAAGTGTTTTTTTCATATTAATTTACGGTCCAACATGACTCCTAGGTATTTTGCTTCCTGGGACCAGAGGATTGAATTACCTTTTAGTCTTAGTTTGGGGAAGTTGGGTTGCTTCTGAGACTAGTGAAACATAATGACTTCAGTTTGGGAGGTATTGATTTCTATCCTCCATTGCAGAAACCAATTCTCCAGTTTTTGTAGGTGTCTATTTAGCGCAATGTGTACGTCATTTGTGTTTTTATTCTTGGCCAGTATTGCTGTATCGTCTGCGTACAGGCACAACATTGTGTTGAACTGCTTGGGCATATCGTTGATATAAAGCGAAAATAGCACCGGTCCAAGTTTGGAACCCTGTGGTACTCCTGCTTTCATGTTTTTAATGGCGGAGAGTTCATGTTTACATCTGACTTGGAAAGTGCGTTGGGTTAGATATAACTCCCTAATTTTTATCAGATAGCCTGGGATCTGATAATTAATTAACTTAAAAATGAGTCCAACAATCCAAACCCTGTCGAATGCCTTTTGTGTGCCAAGGAAGACGGCTCCTGTTTTTTCTTCGTTAGCAAATCCTTCCGAGATATATTCGACTACTCTGTAGAGTTGATGCGTCGTGGAGAGGCTAGGTCTAAAGCCGAATTGCTCCGGACACAGGGTGTTGTTTTGAACTAAATGGTTGTTTAATCTTTTTAGAATAATGCTCTCGCAAATTTTGCTAATTGTGGATAGTAGAGAGATAGCTGGAAGGATTTGTGGGGTCCTTTTCTGGCTTGTGAATAGGGACTACTTTTGCCGTCTTCCATCTTGTGGGGAAGTGTCCAACATTCTTTCAATTAAGTATGTGAGAATCAGTATTACATTAAGTGGGAGTGCTTTCACCATTTTATTAGTGATATTATCGTATCCTGGGGCCTTACTAATTTTGAGCTTTTTAATTTCCGAAATAATTTCAGATGGTTTGGGTTTTTCGAATGACATTGTTTGGCTCGGTCGTGGCGCCATCTGTATGTTGTGGAAATTACTAATAGATTCATCGACCATGGATTCAGTTATTTTATGTTAGGTCATTAATATTAAACTGGGTCTCCAGGGTGTCTTCCAGGCAGTTTGCTTTTTCCAGATCTGTTTGTGCGATACTGGCCGGACCATTAAGGGTCGGAATGTTGAAGCTTTTCTTTTTGAAGGGTTTCACGAAGTCCCAGATATCCCCATTTTCATTGTTTATATTTATTAGCTTATTAGACAGTTCTTCATTTTTAATTTTTTCTTCGAGTTTGTGTATGCATTTGTTAATTTTGTTTAATTGTGAATTAAATACAGAGTTTCTGTTTGCCTGATAAAGTTTTCTGATTTTATTACGTTCTTGGTACAACTTTGATATACACCTCCAAAAATTACGCGCCAAATCTGGCACTCCCTATGGACTATTTAGGGTTGCTGTTTCTTATTTTGGTGTTGTTAATTTAGGTTTTTTCAGCTTTCCGGTTTTCTAAATTGTGCATAATCTGTTATTCAATTACATTTATTTGTATTTTTTATGTATTCATTCTATTATTTATTCATTTTTTATGTACTCATTGTATTATCTTGGCGAGAAAAAAGAGGCGCCAAAAGCAAATACTTTGCTTGGTGAGAAAAAAGTCGCCAAATTTTCGATTTGGGGTTGTATATCAAAGTAGTTCCACGTTCTTTATTAAGGATTTTGATTTGGGGGTCGATATAGTATTGTTTTGGTTTAACCGGTGTGGAGTTATGGATTTTGGCTAGGGTGATTTTATTTTCTATGTCCTCGGTGAGGTTATCGATGTCTGTCCCTGATTTAAGGAATTTTAAGCTGAATAGTGTTCGCGATAGTTCAATTTTAAAAATTTTCCAGTTCGTTTTATATTTAGCATTGTTGTTTGGAATGAAGTATTTAAAAAAGAAGTTCAGAGCTACCGGGTTATGGTCAGAGCTCATTTCGGGGATAGAATTTATTTCATAGGGGAAGTAAAAGTTTTTAATTATTGCGAGGTCTATCACAGAGGCAGAAAAATTGTCATAACGCGTTGGTTCAATGGAATGAATAATTTCCAGGCCGGCATTATCTGCGAAGTGGCGTAAAATTTTCCCTAGTCTGGTATTTTTATTGCAGTTCCATGTGGTGTGATGAGCATTAAAGTCACCACACATGATCATGTTGGATCCGAGTTGAATGATATTTTCTATGTTCATTATAAACATGCCACTATCCGAGCCGGGTGGGATATATATTGATGCAAGATTAATGTGATCACTATTTTTAGGGGTGATTGCGCTCATGGTGGCTTCAATATAAGTTAGAGTTGGGGGGATGATTTGACTATGGGGTATGTTGTTTTTGACTAGAATAGCCGTTCCTCCGCTAGATCTGGCTGGGTTTCGATTTTCTCTGTAACTATAATAAATGATATAGTTTGGAATATAAATTTTTTGCCCTGGTCTCAGGTGTGTCTCTTGTAATAAGATGATATCGGGGCTATGCTTATTAATAAACAGTTTGAGATCAATTGTTTTTAGCCTAATCCCGTTTGCGTTCCAGTACATTAAACGAAGCGCGTTCATATTGAATTATACAGCTGAGGTGGTGTCATCTGGTGTAGCGAATATCTTGAAAAGTATTTGAAGTTTATCGGCAAGGTTGTTTGCTTGTTTTAACTCAGCTGCTATGGTGAAAATTTCAGGTATTTGTTTGAAGAGTTCTCTTAGTTGGAGGATACCTTCGAGCATAGCTACTACTTCTTTTCCGTCGGCGTGTGCTGCATTAAAAGGTTTCCAGGTTTGTTGTGAGGGTTCTACAGAGGGCTTGGGTTCACTTTCGCCGCTGACTCGTGGCGCCATTTGCTGTGTTTGGTTAGTAGACAAAAGTTGCGCAAAACTTATATTGGGTTTGATGATCGATTGATTTGCGTAAAAATTTTTTGGTGTGGGGTTTGATTTCTGTGTCCTATTTGTTTTTTGATTTATTTTAGGATAGGAGGGGCATCCTTTGTAGGCAGCAATGTGCCCTACTCCATTACAATTAATACAGGTTGGGTTTTCTGTCCTTTCTTTAATGGGGCAGTTCCTGGTTTCATGCTCGCTGTTGCATTTTATACAACGAGGTTTCATGCCGCAATTAATTGCCGTGTGGCCAAATCCGTTTCATCTGTAGCACTGTGCTACAGAGTTCCTACCCCTGTATTCCTCAACCTTTATCCTGAGATACCTCAATTTATCAACTTTATATATGTCCTGTACATTCGCAGTGCGTTTTAGTTCTACCAGATAGAGTGGTTGGGGAATCCTGGTGCGGGCCTGTGTCATTCTGGATACTTTACAGACACTGAAACCTAGTTTTGCAAGTTGTTCATGAATGTGATCTGTCATATGTTGAACATGCAGTCCTTTGATCACCACCTTAACTGGTATGATTTCTTTGGGTGGGATCATATAAAATTCAAAATCATTTTCACGACAACACTTTTGGATCAGACGATGATTATCAAAACTGTCTGTGTAAATTTTTATAAACCCGTTTCCTAATCTGGCTTCGGTCACAGTAGCAGTTTGTTCTATTTTTTGTATGATTTTGTCATAGTCTTTGACAAATTTAGGCATGATTGGTGGAAGCTTTTTGCTAGATTCCTCATCATTGCTTATGGGGGTGTCGTTGTTATTTGTTTGGGTTAGTTCCTGGAATTTATTTTGAGTTCTGATTGGGGAGGGATTTAAGTTTACTGTTGTGTTTTTGGCCGCTTTTCTTTTCGACACAGTTTGAAATTTTTCATTAAGAGCGGGAAAATTTTCCTTAAGATGCAAGCTACAGTTCCCGGGGCTTTCACATGCATATAATGAACTCCACATGTTCAATCTTTGATTGTAGCTCTTTTTTGATGGTTCGATAAAGGTGATGGGTACTTAGTATTACCTCATCATTCTCGCAACTTTCATCTATCGCCCTAGTTTTTATTTTACTATTTTCAACTTCAATCTCCGCAATAGTTAGTTCTAATTTAATTGACTTTCTGATTCCACAGTTATGACATGATCTGTTTTCATTATTGTCGTCTACTTGCATTCCGTCCTACACGCATAAGCGCTTTGGCAGTTCCCCTTCCACATCGAACATGCCGTAGGCAGCGGTCCACAAAATAAAATTCAATGGTTTCGAAGGCGAGATAAGCACGTATAAAAGACGTCTTACCTCTAGTACCAAGCCTCTTACCTCTATCCCAAGCGAATAGAATGACCAGATTCGAAGTTGAATGTGGTGGCTTCGACGGGGCACCCGCCCTGCGAAGCAGGGCTATCCCCAGTGTGCCGAAACATAAGAACATGGCAGCGAAAATGCCCTGGGCTGTGCAGATTCTGGGCTGGAAATGAACGAAAAGAAATAGATCTTGAAAGCAGAAGATGAAATGTGTTCTAGTAGGTGCAGAGTGTCCAGAGGTGTAGGGGAGGAGGCGACCAATCAGATCACTCCGTCCGTGAAGTTGTAGAAGCTAGAGAGAAGTCGATCTGGTCAGGGGAAGGTGCGGTGGGATTAGGATGTTGTTCTTCGGCTTCCAATCAGGAACCAGCTACTCGGGGTTGGGAGAGAAGTTGACTGCGTTAAGTATGATGAGTTTCCTTTCTTCTGGGTCTTTTGCCAATTTAGCTAATCTTGCTGCCTTTATTAAATCAGGGAATTCCTTGAGAATGGATCTTATTTCTCGCAAGGGCTTCAAAGATTTTCTTGATATGTCCAATATCAGAGAACTGGTGGGCTTCTAAAGTTGTGGGATAAGCTGAATCTGGGTATGTCTGCCGACTGGGTACAGGTCTTTGCTGCGTTACTTTTCTTGGGGGAACAATACTTGCGGCCTGGTATGGCTTTCTTGCTATTTCGGCGTAGGTGGGGCGCCCTTTTCTGTACATCAACTTTGGATACTTAGGACAACCTTTCCAGGCTGCAAGGTGGCCAATTTCTTTGCAATTGATGCATGTCGGTGCCGGGATTTTCTCCTTAATACTTCAATCTCGGGTCTGGTGGGTGCCACCACATTTAATCTGGTGGTGCCTTATATATACCGGCGGTAGGCGGGGCTAACATCTTCTGGACCAATCAGGAGCGTTCTGGAGGTATCTCGGCTCCTAGTGAATGGATCGGGAAAATTCTTGATGTTTGATGCCGCAACGATTGTCGGCAAGCCTTAGGACCTCTGACGCCACACTCATTCACTATTCAATGCATATTACTGTCAATCTGTCAACGATGATAGTATTAGCGCGGGAAAGCAAAACCACAGATTCGTAACAATATTGAAACTGGAAATTCTACATAGAATAATACTTTAGCGAAAAACTAAATGAAATTCGAAGTTTAATATGTCCGTGATATTTAATCGGCATATTCTATAGTTTCACATAGTTGAAATTATTCGTTTTTGAATATAGTTAGATGCATGTAAATTCACAATGAGTAATGAGCTTAATGTGCATGCATTTTTCGATTCATCTTCATACAACAATTTTATATCGCCTGGTATTATTGAAGAACAGTGTTAAGTGATATCCGACTAAGGAAAATTTTTGAAAAATTGGATTATTGAAAAACTATTTAAAACTATGGCTTTTAAATGAATTGTCAATTATAATAGGAAATACTATAAATAAAACAAAATTATTTGGAAATAAGATATATTTTATAATATAGGAACGTTTGTAGTAAATTTTTATGGAATTTAACCAAAACGGTTCACACTCTACACAAAGTTGTCATGCAGCAATCCTGTTTTTCTTTCTATACAAGTTATGGAATATAAAAATGAATGAAATGAACTAAAATCTAAGAAAAATATTGAGATGCAAAAGGTTATGGATAAAAATATACGTATAAATGAGTTTTTTCCCTAAATTCACAACTTAATTTTTCTAAAAACACCTATAAATGAAAAAAAGTATTTGACCAACAATAAAACGTTTGGTTCCTTTCATAGCCCATATTATTTAATATACGCGCTGAAATGTTTATGTAAATACCTCTATTAGTTTTCGAGATATAATGTTAACGGCGGAGAATTTTTGTGAAAACTGAAGACAAGTTTTAACTGAAAAATCTGTGACCCTGTATAATAGGTCTGGCCTTCCTTTTCCTAGAAAAGATAAACTGTTTTGGCAAGTGAAAAGTATGAACTACAAGAAATATCAATAGAAAAGTTCTCTAATGTGGTTGATAACCAGTGTATTTAACGTCGTCAGATACCTTAAACAAGGCGGGGGGGGGGGAAGAAATCGAGACTAGACAGTAACTGTTCTATGATGAACAGAACGTAATGCTAAGGTCCTGCCATAGGAGTAGCGCGTCTTCCCAGTGATCTGGGCACACCCTGGACGGGCATCACTTTTCTTCTTCTTCTGTGTTCTCTGTGTTATTTGTACCCCTGTAAAAAGGGGGTTGTGCAAGCGAATGTGATGAGTGAGTAGTTAAGTCGTATTCTTGGCCCTAGATGGCTCTACTGAATAAACATGAAACGCTCACTCATCTTAAATTGCTAACAGATCCATAAATGAACTCATAAAGTGCCATAAGTAACAACAGAATGTAATAGTAACATAAGGGTGATTCCAAATATAAAAATCAGTTCTAACAAAAATTCTCTACTTTACGCATTTAAAATCTGATGTCAAATCTTAAGAGCCTTCCTAGGGAAGAAGAGAGAATATTAAGCAATCCGACGAAACATTGCTTGAGAATAAGTATTTTTTAAAGTGATTAAGAGGTTTTTTTTAAAAAATAATTCCTCTGCATAAAATGCAGAAGTTTCAAGAAAAATTATACAGAGTTGCAGAAAATATGAAAAATTATTCTGTGGGTTTCATGTCGAAATGAAAGAGAATTCAATAAATATTGAAGAAAATATGTGTACTTCTAGTGAATAGATCTTAATCATGCATGAGCGAAATGTATGATATTTGTCATTTCGAAATTTCAGAGTCAGGTATATTAGATAATTTATTTACAAAAGTGATATTGGACCTCATTATAGACCAAAATTACACAATGCAAAAAAATGCCTGTTTTGCTACTACATAAATGTCAATGATTGTAAATTAAACTTCAGAAATGAAATTAAAATATATTTTAGGGCCTTTATTTTGTTATTCATCCTTATTCGCATATTTTTCGCTTTTATTTATTACTTGTAATATATATTTGAGAATTTTTTAGCATGCAATATTATCATTAGATGTTTTCGTAATGTACATTCTTAAATAATAAAGTAAACAGAAACCCCAAAACTAAGCAGAACTCTGAACTGCATGAATGTGAAACTTCGTAGAACTTTGAAGAATGCAGTATGGCCAAATATTTCACTTAGTCTTTCTTTGCCGAAAAAAAAAAGAAAATTATTAATTGGAATTCGTATTGAATACTAATAAATCGGATGCATTTTACAATCATACCACAGAAGGAATAATACAAGTTGACAAGCAAAACTGAAGGCGTTTTATGTTAGAAATTCTGTCCAGTTGTAAGTAAAAAATATTATTTTCCACTTTTGGAAAAAAGCCTCATTTTTATGTAAGAAGATTATTTTAACATATAATTGAAATATACTCGTTTGTACTTTATTAAGGTACCAGGGTTTGAAAGGATGTTTCTTCTAAGTATTTTGTGTACTGAGTGGTTGTTGATCAATGATGAATTTTTAGCAAAACTTTCAATAATATTCGATCATCTAGATAGTGAATATTAAAGGTGGGTTCCCACGAGGTGGGTTCACTATTGATTGCATTCGTTGCCTCTCTGCTGCTGTCCCGGTATTGTCCTCGTTACGACAGTTGAGACAACGTGGACAACGTTTGTCCCGAAGAGACAACTATTTGCCACTGTCCCGTTGTGGTCACCTGACCTGGCACCCACTTCTCCACACCACACCAGCAGGCGGACATTTGGCTTGACGGATTTAAAGTGCAAGAGACCCCCTTACACAGCGGTTCTTCGGTGGAATCGAGTCTCGAACCTGCTACGAAACCGAGACCTTACCGCCAGGCCACCGTGACCCTTTAAAGAGACAAATTTCAGTTGCTCTTTAAGAAAAGTTGAGGACGAGAAACTTATAAAGCGTTTTTAAGTTTGAATCTTAGAAAATTTATTACTTTTTAAACTTGAATCTCATTCCGAGAAAAAAATTCGAAATAATGTAATTATCTTTTTAAAAATCAATGTAGCCAGGAGATTAATTTTAAATTGGCTGGCAATATAAATTTTGATCATGTCTATAGCATTCATTAAAATTGTTTATATTTAACCTTATTATTTTTTGAATAAAAAAATACTGCCAGTAAAAAGAAAAATTAAGACTGAACACTTCTGCCTAATTTATAAAATTAAAATGTACAAATTGGAATAATGTAGGGTTTTTTTGTTTAATTTATTGAATATTATGAGTAAAAACTTAATAAATTTGGAAATATAGATAAAAATAATCTTGCAATTAAAAAATTATTTAAATGTCCGGAAAAAATTCTAAAGAACACAAACAAAATATTAAAAATTGCATTCTTAAGATAAATATTTAACCATGTATCTTTTGAAATAAAATTATCTAAAGCCAGTCGAAAGTCAGGCAGTTTAATAAATTAAACAGAAAGATCTAAATACTTTATCGTTTGTTTCAATATATCTTGTTAAAATTCAGAACAGATCGAAAATAGAAATCAATGAAGGATAAGATATATCAAATTTACATAACAGCACAATGAAATCATAATCTCTATCATAATATCTCAATTTTTATAAATATATCACTACATATTTATCTTCCTATATTGACTTAAAAACATGATATCGAAGTCTAAAGTCGAAATGACATACTTTCGGAGTAGTACGTCATTCACGGTTTTTGTCCTGAGATTAAAATGGCAAAATAAGAAAAAAAAATTCACTCTAAAGAAGATAGGAAAGCGAAAAATGGATTGAAGCATTTCATTTTCGTTAATGCAGTTAATTTTTATCATTAAAGGATTTTTACTCGAGAAAATGAAAGACATTAGATGCGTATATATACAGTGCTCTATTTATAAAATGAATCCTAATGAAAGAAACTACAGTATTTTCAACAAACACATTTTGTATGAAGAAATTTTATTTTCTTCAGTGTAGATTGTCATATCGTAACAAAGGGTATCCATTCATGAGTTAATAAAAAATTATATAATTTTATTCAGCTTTATTAGTGTAAGCAATACATTTTCGCATTTGCAATAGAGATAAATAAATAAACACCGGTAAAATAAAATTAAAAATATTAAAAAAAAATCTAAACTTCATTTATTTTAATTGTATTAAAATTAATTCTAAATTATTTTATGCTTTATATTAAGTGTACCACTGTAACTTTCTCCCTAGCTTTGCTTAACCATATCTTCGGAAAAATTGCATTCCAACTTTTTTTCCACATATACATTAATGATATCATTTTAAATGATACCTTAAAAGTCCCTGAAATTTTTTTTAGTCCAACTTTTTATCTTTTTCATTTTGGGGGAAGGGGTGTGCATCGTAATATAGACTAATAGTATATAGGGTAATGACCATTGGTAATAAATTTAGAAAAGTTATGGATAGATTTTTCCTTCTTTAATCACTTTCGTCCATTAGGAGTTTATTAAATAACTTTTTATGTTTGATAAAGGTTTTATAACTGGATATAAGGATGAAAATAGGTAGTTATTAAGGATAAAGGCGTTTTCTCTTACAAATTATTTCCGTGCGGACCGCGTTTTCACCCTTCAAACGGCGAACACTTACATAATGACCCCTGATATCACCTTACTTGTTGTCCCAATGCTGCTAATTCAAGGATTCAGTATAATTACACACTAATTACTCCCATTGTCCCACCGTGCCTAAAAAACAGAGAGGCAGAATCACTGAAAAGTAACGCTTGTGGGAACTGTGATAGAGTCCTAAGAAAAAATGCACGTTCTTAGAAACAAAATAAAAAGTGTATTTTTTGTGTAATTTAGAAAAAACATTAAAAAATTATTTCATTTCACTTTTATTCTATGCTGAAACGAAAATTCTCCTACATAGCATTGCGAAAAGTTGGGACAGTTCATACTGTATTGATTAATGCAATAGAATTTTATTCCTAATTCTTCCCTGAATTAAAATACCCGGGTATTAATATATGCTTAGATTGCGCAAATGCAATTTTTAACCTTCTCCCCTTCCTCAAATTATCCTTCTATTTTTTTTATAACGAAAATGGGAAATCATGTCATAGAATGCCGAGGAGTTTCAAGATGTCATTGAAAATAACACCAATAAGACACATTTTCAGAAGAAAATTTTTAACCTCAGGATTAAGAATAAAAATTTCAAAAAATGAGTTGGATTTTAGTGTTGATATTACATAATTTATCAACACACGTCATCGTTTTAAATAACCTTTCGAAATGTTTTCCTCTGTTTCAAACAATAGAAACAATTCTTATCTCGTCACTAGGGTAGATATTTCACTGAATACTAAAAATACACTTAAATATTTTTTGGACCATCGTTTTTTTTATCTTCTCAATTTGCATTATTACATCATATTCCTATTTCCTCTTCTTTTTCTTAAACGGAAAACATCGCATTGCGTAGCTTTTCAAAATGATTAGCGACTATTTTTTGAGATACCCAATTATGAAAAGACGGAAATAAAAAAATAGAAAAGTGAATTCTACGATCGGAAATTTCAAGTTATCATGTGAGAACTTTATTATTTTTCTTAATTAATTTAAGCTATTAAAAAGTTAAAACCGGTTTCAAACAATCATGCGACTTCTTTGACAACCTCCCCTCTCTATATGTATACAGAAAAATTTTAAACTTTTATTCTCAATTTTTCTAGCTAGCAGACAAAGTTTTGGAGCTCAACTAATTTTGAGATGATGAATTAAATAAATAAAATAAAGCCACCGTTTTTCTAAATAGCGACTCATGCCTAATCTCAGTATCATTATTGTTTCAAGCCGTTTAAACTGGTTAATGACTAAAATTAATTAAGACAATTCGTAAGAACTAAGAAGATGAATAATTTGGAAACCAACTTTAGTCGGCAATGAATAGACAAATGTAACAACCTTCTTAGGGCCATGGTAGCCTGGTTGGAAGAGCGTCAGTCTCATAACCGAAGCGTACAAAGTTCTGTCCTTGTTTCGGCCAAAGACAGCCGTGTTGGCTCATGGCAGTTGGGGCACGTTCAACAGGTCGTGACTGCAAAGTCCTCCAAGTTCCCATAATAAATGGTACCTCTGGGGGTACAGAATCAGGAATGAGTCGATCTATGATTTGGATTTAAATTCTGACTTGCGGATGGGTGGATGAGTGTATGAATGAGTTCAACCACCCTCTAAAAAGGATTGTGGCTTGTTTATTCGAGCAAAGTCGGATTTTCACCTGAACGGTGCTGGTTGACAACGAAAGGCGTCCACCTCTGCCTTCATTCGAAAAAGCTCCACTCGTTCAGGCTTATTATGACCAAGTGGCATTAGACCCATCACCCACTACAACCTTCTGCATTATTTTCTAATAACCCTATGGGCGACAAATCGTCAATTTGTTGAATAGGCATTTTGAGGTTTCAATAATTTGTTGCCTATATATTTTGAGCCTAAAAAACTTCAAACTAAAATAACACCATATTCTCTCATGATAACAATAAAAAATTTCTTTTCGTACGCTGTACAGAAACAGAAACATGGTTAACACCAAACATTCTGCCAATTACCCTTTGAGTAAAGGAGGGGGAGATAGCGCTCTGTGGAAAAAAATTTTCCTTTAAACCTGGCCATGCATTTGCTGAAAATCTTATATGAGAAATTTAATAAAATTGAAAAGAATTAAGTGTGTAAAAATAAGTGCGAAAAGTAGCGAATAAAATAGAAAATAAAACGAAACAAGTAATAATAACCAAAAAAAAAATTTAAGTCAATTTCTTCTTAGGTCAGGACAGATAAATTTTATTTTGAGTACTTTTTAATAAATAATTATATTTAACCCTTTATTTACTGACGGTACTTAAAAGTACCATTTAAATCTAGATTATATCTTTCCTATAACACTATTTTTGCCGATGTTTTTCTAAAGAACACGGGGAATGTAACCCTAATAACATGAAGTTAATACAAGCTAAAAGTAGGAATTAAAAATATTTAATTAATAATTAAACTAATTAAGATATTTCTGTTAATTACATTTTTTTCTTGGGTTCCCTGGGATTATTTTGCAAGGAAACTAAATGACTGATGCAAAAATGAAATTGAAAAATGGATGGCGACATAATTCAGTAAATAAAGGGTTAATATAAATGTGTATATGCATATGATGGAATCGCAATCTTAAGTGGCAGTATTTTTTCTAGAGTTCTACATGCTTCGCCACTGATGGTATTTCTTCCAATATTTATATACTGCTAAATATCGAATATAAGAGCATTTTTTCTCCCATATAAAACCAAAATTAAATAATTTATTAAAAATTGAATTGGACTCGCATTCTTTAAATACACGTGAAAAATACTGGAAACCTTGCATTTTACAGACTGGGCTACTGCCTGTCGATTTCGATTTCAATAACAAACTCCTACAACTCTATTTAACATATTCAAAAGTTAGTTAAATTTAATGAATTAATTAATATTTTAAAAAAGTGGTATTAACCTCACGTGTCATCTACTATAAGTTTAAAGACATTAATCGAGTCGATGAATACAGAGTATTTTTTTACCGATTGAAAATTTGAACGAGAAACAAATACATATAGAGGGAAAAGGAATTATTAATAGGAATTGAAAAATGTGCGAATAAGGATATTAATGTCCAATAAAAACTCCTATCACAAAAGATTCTTAAAAAAAGAACAAATTATCAAAATTTAAGCATAAAAAGAATAAGCAAAAAAGTATTGAAATTCTGCCTTTTTCACAATTGTCGCACATGCATAATTGTTCATGATAGTTTGCAGAGAAGGGAAATTATATCTATGAAAAAAAATGAGGAAAGGATAATTGAATTTAAACCAAATATCTTTAGGTAAATACTTGATGGAACGTTCATATCTTCATTATCTCAAAAAGG
>JAPMOQ010017338.1:0-49352 GCA_026543055.1 Argiope trifasciata
ACATTGCCCAGGAGGAAAAATTCCTTTCTTCCAAAATCGCTTTCTCTTTCTTTTTCAGCCTTCTTTATCTCTCATTTTTTTTGTCGTTTTGCTTCTTTTCATCACACGAATAACGGTTCTCTTTTCCGCTTGTAATTCTACTCTCTTTTTGTTCTTTATACCGGACGCTTATGTGGTTTCCTGGACGCATAGATAGATTATTAGAATCACTCCTAAATGGATTTTACTTAATTTTACATATTGTGGAATTTGTCTTAATGATTTATGATTTTATTTAATGATATATATATATAATCCAGATTTTTTATGATTTCTGTATGATTTGTGCATTTTTATTTTATTGTTTAACAAATTACAAGGACCTTTTTTCTTTTTCTCGACTATTGTATATATGAATTTTATAAATCAGAATATTTTTATCAATCAATTTTAACTAATAACTTGAATAACTTCCTATTATTTAAACTAACATCCAGTATAATCAGTGTAGATCAAATTTTGACATTGTACCATATTCAGTGAATATCCCAAATTTAGGAAGCTTCTCATTATGTAATATTATTATTATTATTTATGATAAGAATATGGCATTATAAAATATATAAACGGAGAATATCTGAGTTATTAAATTTTAAAAACGTGTTAAATATTGATAATTTTCTGTTTCCACAATTTTAATTTAGATGCAATATCGCCAAATTAATTGAGGAGAAGAAAAAATAGCTTTTCTTTCGCTAATGACATTTATTTATTTTTGCTTAAAAGTAAAAGTCAACTGTATTTATGCCTGCGTCCTGACACAGGGGTAGCGTGTCTTCCCCGTGATCTAGGCGTCCCGGTTCGGGCATGGTTGTTACTCTGTGTTCTGTCTGTGAGGCGTGTGAATATGCCCCCCTGTAAAAAGGGGTTGTGCAAGCGAATGTGTGTGCCATCTTCATTTAAGCTAGAAGTCAGACTTCTGCCCTCTGGGTGCTCAGGGGGCTTTACCTCAGAAGCTACTTCACCCCCTTTCCGTGGAAATACGGACACGACATCATCAACTGTATTTATATCCTTTTTTTTACATAATTTAATTGCAAGAATATATCGTTTCTCATTTGATTTAATGGTAAAATCGTGTGAACCTTTAGTAATGGATTTAGAACGAATTAGTAATGAATTTGAGCATTTAGCTATCTTAGACAACGCACATTTTTAGATATCTCCCTTTTAATTATTCACCAATTCAGTTTCAGATTTCATCCCATTTTAATTGAAAATTTTAAAAAAAAATATTCTAATTCCATTTGTTTTATTTTTAATTTTTCCGTTTTGTTTAAAAAGCTATTTTTATACTCATATACTAATTATTTATATATAATTATTTAATTAATTATTATTTATTTAATTATGTACTATTTAATTCAAAGACTAAAAGCATTTCAACTATATTTGAATAGTAAAGTAGCGCAAACCTTTAGTAACAGATTTAGAAAGAATTAGTTATGAATTTGAGCATTTAGCGGTCCTGAACAACTCTTCGTTTGAGAATCTCCCTTCAAAGTATTCAATATTTTAGTTCCAGATTTCATTTCAATTAGCCATAATCTTAAGGTTTTAAGTTAGTTAATAGTTTTTGTTTCAGTAACTATGAGAAAATATCATTTTATTTATTTTTAAATATTATATTATAGAAAAAAATCATTAAAGTGATAAAACTCACGAAGAATTAAATTGTTATTTCATAATTTCTTACTTGCTAATAAAACTATTTAGTTATTTAGATAGATAATAAAGAAATAATAAAATCTAAACAAATATCGCAATAAAATTATTATGTGGCATTTGTGGATACGCATTTGGTATGTAGCATTTAATGGATGCTTCGTAATATCGGATGCATTATAATTCGGAAAATATTTATAACTTAATTAGTATCTCATTAATTCATTGTAAATGCATATTTTAGCCCTGATACTTTAAAATTGAGGGAATCTGTATTATTTTAGAAATTATTTTTATTTGCTTATATTTTAAACGTATTATTTGTTTTCATTTTAAAACTTCTGCTTGGGTCTTTAAAATCTCTTTCAATATTCTCAATCATAAAAAAGAGGGGATTTTTTCTGACGGAATCAAGTATTCCATCAATTTCTGATGCATCTTTGAATCATATCATTTGTTACATATATCAAATTACTAGTGAATCTATTCCACCCAAAAAGGATTTGTACCGTCAGGAAAAGTTTTGATATACTTGCAAGTTAAGTACAATTTGAGCATTCTAGAGATATTTTTATCAGAAGTTTTATATTAAATTAATTACAACTGTTTCTTCCATAATAATATAATGATGATTTCTGCTTCATCAATAACGGTCATATCTTCAGAATTCGTTCAACAAAAGTGCAACAATTTTGTGTGTGCAACAGCAAAAAATTATCAAACTCGCTTTACCATATTGATGGATCATTCATAGACAGAAATCAAGCTCAGTTTAAAAAGTTCTTTGACACATTGAATCTTCATCACGTGAATTTATTTCTGATTTTATTCCAAGTTTTTTGAGTAAAATAGTTCTTTTACTTTTGACCACATTCACATTTACAATCCTGCTGACAGTTATCTGTCAGTTATTAAAGCCGAGCGAGCGTTTCTTGTTTTCAAGTAGCACCAACTATTGCTAAAAGTACGATTTAGCTACTTTATGTATCACATTCACTTCTACAACTCTTTTTCACAACGGGGAACATTCACACCTCTCACTGATAGAGCACAGAAGAACAACCATGCCCGACCTGGTACTCGAACCCGGAACACCCAGAAGACGAGCTACCCCTATGCAAAGAAGAAGGTTGGCAGTTTATTAAACTGATTGAATTGCTTAGATTAACAGTCTTCAGCCGATGTCCTGGCTTAGGCATAGCGCATCTTCCAAGTGATCTGGGAGTCACGGCTTCGAGTCCTGTTTTGGACATGGTTGTTCTTCGGATCTGTGAATGAGCCCACTCCCCGTAAAAAGGGGTTTTTCAAGCGAATGTGTCATCTTCATTTGAGCTAGAAGTCAGACTTCTACTCACGCGAGCTCAGAGGTCTTTACCCTCAGAAATCACTGTATATCCTTTTCATGTTAACAGGGACACGACATCACCAACAATCTTAAAATGTTTCTCTGTAAATATTTGCTAAGTTTCCTTTTAAACTTTGAGCACTTTCAGTAGAAGCATTTACTTCAGAAAGTACATCTTCATTTCATTGGGGAAATCTATAAACTTCGTTACACTTTATTAAGTAAAAAAAAAAAAAAAAAAAAAAAAACTACTTGTGACCTAAGGAAATTTAGGATTTGGAAACTAAAGAATCGTAGATTCTCTTCGGGTTAAGCACTTTATTTTTTAATATTCAACAATTAACACTGTTCACTTTATTAATAATTTGTGGTTTCCCAGGAATCAAAACCACCTACTGAAAGAAATTTTCTTCGGTCGAAAAAAAATTATGGATCAGTTATCCCTGGAAGCCTTTGAAAAACAGCAGCTATTTAATCTTCATTTTTATCATGAATCTTTCGTTAATGGATATTACTAGTTACAGCATATCAAATGAGATTAGTAAATAACAAAAATTCCAAGAAATATATTTCACATTCTAAAGCGTTTAATATGCTTAATATTGTTGCAAGTTTTATTAATTATACATGTGAAATTTATTCCTTATGTAACGTATTTATTTATGTGATGATGGTATCATGTCTGTTAATAGACGGAAATTATTTTGCAGTTTTATTATTTTGAAGGGGATGCAGTGGCTTCTGAAGGTGAAGACTCCTAAGCACCGAAGGCATTAAGTCTGACTTCTAACTCAAATGAAATGGGGCAGCACACATTCGCTTGCACAACACCTTTTCTCTGGAGAATGGGGGCTCATACATACACATCACATATGGGAAACAAGGGAAAAATAACCAGTCTCGAACCAAAACTCAAACCCGGGAAGACCAGATCACGGGAAGACGCACTACACTAAAACAGTGGGCAGAAATTTATTTATGTAAAAAGCTTATAAAGTAAGTGAAAGTGTGCAAGTTACATGTGTATTCAATAATATGTTTATTGTGTAAAAAATATATTTTTGTAAATTTTATATTTTTATAATTCTCTAATCATGTTAGAGATAAATTGCGTTTGCTGGAAAGAAGTGCTGTTAGAGTGTAGTGTATGTATCATAGAATTTTATATTTTAATTTCAAATTTACTCGTAAAAGGAAACAAATTTAGTAGAAGTGCATTTTTATAGCCAAAATTTTATAAGCAGAAAATTATTTGCGATTCAGTTTCTGAGAGAATGACAAGGAAGTGGAAGAGATTTATGAATTGAGTTAATCTCTAATAAATAGAAAATTACAGTTTGAAAAACAAAATAGATTTAAAATTAAAGTTACTACAGAGATAGGCAATAATTTAAAATCTTTATTTATTTATTTATTTTTGACAGTAGTTATTTCCTTGATTGCTTAGATTTATTTCACAAGTTAATGAATTTTTATCTTAGAAACATTTCTATCTCAAATAAAATTATTTATTAGTTCATTTAGTTTTCGGGCGCAGTTCTTCCTGTAAATTCTATTCTCATTTTATATTGAATTTATAGAGATGTAAACAGTATAGAAAGCCAATCAGGAGATAACCAGAATACATAAAACTACAGTCATACAGATTATAAACAAAGTTACTACAAATTCGAACATGTATTTATGTTTCACGAATGAAACATATTCATTAAATGTAACTAGACGTTTGAATAGTCCTGAATCTTGTCTGTACAAATATCTCATAAATTTAATTTAAATACTTTGTATTTTCTTGAATTTCATTTACTATAGTAAACAGTGTTGAACTGATGATAATTAATATCAATTAACATCTGCATTAATGTTATTATTTTTAAATACCTTGTGTTCTGAGCTTTTCTATGCTTATAAAGTAGCTACTAGTTCTGAAAAAGAAGAAATTTATTTTCGACTCTTGTTATTGTATTGGAAAAATCACACGAAATTTACTTTAATTTCGTTTTATTTTTTGTGTTTTGTTAGTTAGAATTTAATTCATATTAAAAAAAAGATTTACATAATAAAATCTTTTAAAAAACCATTATTTGAAGAAATTTTTCCCAGATTTTATTGTATAAAGATAATGATCACTTTAATTCGACAAATGTATACGCATCGATAAAATCAGAAAAACTAACAGAAAAAAATGTATTATTTATACTACTATTTCTTATGAATAATTCTTTAATGATTTCTAATAGTTTACATTTAATTATGAGTTTTGTCGTACTTCCGAGTTAGTATCTTGTATTAAATCCTAAACTGAAGAGCATACCAGACTGGAATTCAGAAATTCTCATCACAATACGTCAATACATAATTTCTTAAAGGATGTCAATATGCGGAAGGTTGAAATCGTCTGTCTTTCATCTTCACCGACCTTCGGACTCATTTCCAAAGCGTGTTTTGAAAGCGAATGGAAGTGAAGAGGGAGTGTCAAACGACCGGAGGCTGAAAAAAAAAGTGCGTGGCACCAGACTAAACTGATTTCATTTGCAGCTGTGATTGCTTCAGATAAAAAAAGTTCTATGCGGTGTTTACGGTACCAGAGGTTAAGGTGCGATTATGAGTTTTTTATTCATTTATTTTTTATTCCAAAATGATAATCAGGAGCATTCCGTTATGACCTTTAAAATGTTGCTGTGGGCTTACCAAGCAGCCTTGAGAAACGTGTGATTTAATTAGAAATTTAATTGGCGGCCACCGCTTTCTTCTTGGTTTTCAAGATGTTACTAAGATCAAAATTGAAAGGCGTCCCTCATACATTTCCAGTTAGATTGTTACACATTCATTAGGTGAGTTTCTTGATAGAATTTTTTATAAATAAAAAAATCCCAACAAAGAACAAGAGAAGTATTTGCAGGCAACAAAATGCAGCCGGATTTAATGCACAAAAATGCGTATTTCATGGATTGAATATAAAATGTATCTAAAGCAGAGAAGGCAAATTGATGTATCTCATTAATTTCATTCATTCTTTAACTATGTAGCACGCAACTAGTAATTGCATTTGATCTTTTACCATTAATAATTAAAATTTCTTGAACATTAAAGCGTAAAATATATATAGAGAAAACATTTAATATTTGATACTGTTTAAAATGCTGGTTTTGTTATCGAAATGAAATCATGACTAAAAATAATATTATTTTATTTAAAGTATCTGAATATAAACACACTTGGTATTTATTTTTGAATTCATTTATATTGGTAAAAAAGAGATAAAATATTCATGAAGTTAAGTCTTGAAAACATTTCTCATTCACAGTAGTAAATGGTATTAATAAAGCTAAAATAAATTTCAAGGTTATCATTTCATTACAATTATATGATGTTTCAACCATTCCACATCATATCAAACGCAGTCTCGCCTTTTCCTTCATCCCCATTTTTTTCCAAAATTACCAGTTCTTGAGGAATTGACACTTCCAGTTAATAATCCTACGATCAACTGATACATATTTTCTAATAAAGATTATTATTATCCTTATGGTAAAAGGCAGAAATATCTCAACAAATCTTTTTGAAATGGTAAATACCATTTATCAAGGTAAAATATCGGTATCTGAAGCAATAATCGCCATCGACTTTCGCCAATGTTCTAATAAATAGTGCCTTTATTATATAAATATGTTTATTACTGTTTATGTCGCTCTTATCTTCCTTTTTGGATTTGTTTGTTACGTTTTATGCTTTAAAATTTTTATTATATTAAATATATTCTTTGTATCCTGTGAGAACAGGATTACGTTTTCATTAGGAAGTTTTGAATAATTGGAGGCAACAACTAATTGAAGCTCGAAATCACGTAGGCACTGAATAAAGCATAAGAGACAATATTCATTAACATTTTTTAATCGCATATGCTTTTTACCTACTATTTCCAGTATTGCGTTACTATTATATATGCTTCTTTCAAACTAGATGCGTTTTTAAAATATAGACCTGCTTTTACCAATATTGCTTTATTAATAAACAGGCTTCTTTCAAACCAGATGCGTCTTTCAAAGGTTGACGTAGAAATATATCATAGCTGGTTTTTTTTTTCATGGAATGAAAATTTTTTTTGAAGGAAATTAAATCATTTAAATTTAATAATATATTTTGAAAAACTTCACTCATGTTTAACGACAGTTTTGATAAAAGTATTTTCTCTTTTCCCCAGTGATGAAATTTCAGTTCATTCATTCTTAAGAGGTAAACATCGACTCCTTTTCAGATTAATCCATTATGAAACTGTTTTATGATATCAGAAATTTATAAATATAGCTGTTTGTGTTTACAAAATTGCTTTCATAAAAATTGTACATAAATTAAGGTATTTAAGAATCTTTTGCTAAATAGCTTATTATTTGGAATATATATATATACACAGAAAGAGAGAAAGATACAGAAAGTGAGGAATTAGATCGATCAAGAAGCATCGCTATTGTTAAATTAATTAATTAATTAAGAGAAATAATGACTTAAAAGTAATGTTCTCGCATGATAGCTTGAAAATTGGGATAGCAGATTTCATTTGTACTTTTCTCATATTTAATTTTTTTTTCATTTTTTTTATTTACCTTGCCTTTATAATTTAATTCGGCAGTAATGATATAAATATTAGATAGCGCACCCATTTTCTATCAAAACCACAAATACTTTTGCTTCTGATAAAATTTCCATTTGTTAGTGAGTCCCATTCATGAATAAATTTAAATATAATTTTGCAGTTAGTGTTGAAGAAAGATCTATGGTTTGGGTATTAAGAATCGGGACTTCGAGTTTTTTTGCCATAGAGAATACGATTTGATGAAACACCTTCTTTCAGTATACATTAGGAGAACTAACTGAAGTGTTATATTTATCAAGCTATAGCTTAACTTAGCTTCAGTAAGGGATGTTAAATTAGCCAATTATTTAACTGAACCTTCTTATATTTTATGCAATAAAATATTATGACAATAATCAGTTTCTTCTTAGAAATAAAAAAACTCTTTTTAATAAATAATATAGCTTCCGATTCAAATAAATCGACTAAAACACATTTTAAAATTTTCAGGAGCGTTGAGTAAAAATTTATTGTAAAAGTTTAAATAATTTTTAAATATATTAATTTTCTGTATAAAACATAAGATTCCATTTATGTATCTCTCAATTTATTTTTAGTTACTTTTTTATTCTAATGCCTTCATGTTTTTATATCTAAAAATTTTTGTTTGTTTGGTATATCCGATTTTCAGTCCCATTAAACATTTGAAGAACAATATATTTTTTCCAGATTGATGTATTCTTCTTAGTTTTATGATAAATTCAATCATTTTTTCCCACGAGACTTGCACCATTTTTCTATAGGTGTTACAAGTAACAAGTGATCCATTATTTAAATATAAGGGCATTTAAAAATGGATCATTCAATTTAGAAATGATTCATTCTTGGAAACCTTGAAATCAAGTTTTTAAGATTTTAGCTATCACTTGTTAAAGCTCTCATATCTCTAATCAGCACCTTATATGACTTATTTGCGTAGGTATATTATTTTTTGCTTTTAGGAATATTGACTATCTGAAGATAAGTCATAAAAATTGTAATATTTTTAAAAATTATTTTTCAGTCTGGGAAATAAATTTATTTCAGATTTTTAAAAGAAAACAGAAATCTGAATTAAAATCCATGAGTAGTCTTATGGTTTCGTTATATTTAATCTTCAATGCGTAGGGTTGTTGTAATTGGAGTTCAACTTTAAAATGATCACAAAAGGAAAATTTCTGGACCAAATATTATCAAACTTGGTAATAGTTTAAGTGAGATCATGGAAATATGTCTTTAGTCAAAAAAAAAGTTCACAAACTCACCACCAGGGGAAAGGACTCTATATACAAAATTGTTAAGTAAAATAGGACATGAAAATATTTAATCGTTTCTGAAAAGTATTACAAAGCATGTTTAATGGGGCATCCACCATTTTCTAAAATCATATCGCATTATTGCATTTTCAATAAAAGCCCTTAACATATCAGGATGAACGATAAGCACCTGTCGCTGTATCGCATTTTTCAGTTCCTCCAAATCGTTTAGAGTGTTGCCATAAACAATGTTTTTGAGTAAACAATTAGTGAATATGCTATGTAACACGTTTCAGAAATAATGATCTATATATTTTTTCTAATAATCTTTATATCCTATTCTGCTTAACAATATAGCATGCAGCGCCAGTGTTTCTAGAAGTAGTGAGTTCTTGAACTTTTTTGGGGGAAATGAAATGTCCATGTCCTCTTTTAAATTATTTCCAGTTTGATAAAATTTGGTTCAGTAGTTTTCTTTTTATAATCATTTTAAAGTGGAACTTTAATTATAAGCATCCTACGTATACAGCATGAATATTTTTAATTTTGAAAGTTTCCGATGTTTAAACCGCGTTTGAATATAAGCCGTAACCATTTTTACGTGTATTCGAAAATAATCCTACTGAAAACACATGCAAATTTAAAGGATTTTCAAGAATGCGTTAAATAATTAATTCTACTCAAAAAAGTTTCTAAAAATGTAATTTAAAAATACATGTATTTAGTTTTTTTCAAAAATCTTGCAAATTGCTTCATTTTTACTATATCAATGAGTAAATATGAAGTGAATGCAAAACTTAATTGACGAAAATCGTCATTTCAAATGTTCCCACATATGCACTGAAAAATTATTAATTATTCACGCCTATTTGAATGATCATTTGTGATTATAATTCAATTATCTGGTTCTAAGCTATATTATTGGCTTGACCTGCCACGCCCAACACTAGCATTATCAATACCCAAAATAGAAACTCCACCCTGTCATCCATTCACACTTCTGTCTTAGAATAAGATGAAATCATTGGTTAATAATTGGCATAGTATGATTTTAATGATAATTTCAATTGATCTCTCTCTTATTTATACTTTTATTCTTTCCAAAATACTTTATAAGAGGATGGTTTAAAAAAGAAAAATTTCTTTATTTGAAAGGTTAAAGTTATTTTCCAAAATAAAAGTTTTTGTTTTGTCTATTGTGTATTTTATCTTTCCAGAAACAAATAAATTTTCCCTTTATTTATTCAAAACCATTTGGTGCTGAAAATAGTGACGCAGAGATATAACGCTGTCACACTATTTTTGAAATATTTAACTTGAATTTTCAATTAAATGATTGAGTTTCAAATAAAAAAATTAAAACGTATATTTTTTTTTCCTAGCGTTGATGGCTCATGGAAATGAAGAATTTTAAAAAGGGTTCTTGTTAGTTATTATTTCAGGATGGATGTATAGATTATAACGAATCGTTCAAACTCCTATCATTTTGATATAAATGACCTGAATTACTAATACTAATAATTCCCTTATTTTTTTATTTAGGCAAGAAATTTTCCATATGTGAAGATTTAACTAATATTTTCGTTTCTTGTGTTTTTTTTACTTAGTAGTACAAAAATTGGCGTCGTTTGAAAAGCACTTTTTTTTTGTATTAAAGCTGAAAATTCCTTAAATAGCTGTGTGGGAATCCTATATATTCTTACAGATGTGCTTTATTGCCTTTTTTACATACATATGACATCTACTTTTAAATTTTTACAATAATAGGAATATCCATCAAAATTTATCTTGTAGCACTCTCTTTTTTCCCCTACACTATGATTCACTCATTACACGCCGCTCTCTGGCGAGTGCTTAGAGAGACAGTCAGTTAAGCCTCTGTTATCGTTATGTGTTGACGTGTTTTTTGTCCACTCTCTGTTTGTGTTTGTGTGTAACGTAACCTTATATGTTTTAATAATAAATTAATGTTACACAAGAAGGCTTATCTTAATTAGGACCCACCAACCACCGGTCACAATCTTTAATATTTTATTTATATTATTTTTTGTTTTATTACTGAATATCTTAAAAAAGGGGAACAATAATATAACTCATTTTGAAATCCGTTAAAACACGTAAACACTCCTCCTACAAACTATTCACATTTTTAAAAAAATTAAATAATTTATTTCATTGAAATTCATTTTTTGTTTTTTCCCCTTAGATCATTCATTTAATTATATTGAAAAGTAATTTATATGTAGCCTATATTTTGTTGAGCTAGTAAATTTATTGAAATAACAACGGACCTTTAACAAAACAAACTTATTCTTCATAAACTTTACGTGAAACAATATGTGTGTTATCAAGAAAGCATACATAAAATTTAAATATAACTAATTTTCAATGATTTTGTGTCTGAAATATTAACAACATTTATACCCTAACTTTAATAGAGCATGCAATTATTGTTTTTATATATGCCTTTCATTTAATAATATGGCTGAAATTCCAATTTCATCAATATAAATACGAATCAATAAATTGAATTGGAATAAATTATGTTTTATAGCCATTTGTTGATGACAAATATTTGAATTTAGTAATTAAAAAATTTGAAGTCAGAAACATTAAATTAGAAGTCATAAACATAACCAGTTGAGCTGCAACCGAACTTCTAAACACTTCAAAATAAATTCCAGATTTTATAATTATGTATCTGGCTATTGTGTTATTTAATAATATTATTGTTTTTAGGCCTTTCTTTAAATTATAGGTTTTAAGTAATTCTACTCTACCCTATTTTAAATAAATATTAAAATTTTTCAGTCAAAATTTTTTATAAAATATCATACCTCTTAAAATACATTTGTTTAAGACAGTTATAAATTAGCCACTTTTACGAATTCTTGAAATTCACATAACCAATCAGATATCGTAAGAAAATTCTTACTACACATAACTGGAAAATCCGAATATTTTTTACAGTTTTTTTTAAGATTTACTTGGAAACATGATTATATACACAATAAAATATAAATTAATGTAACGAATTGTTTTATCATCATTGTCAGAGCTCAGTACGAAGATATATTTATTTCTGCTGTGTTATAGAATTGAATCAAAACGGAAGAATCACATGATATAAAACTAACAGAATGTATATCAAAAGGAAAAAATGCCATTTAATTTAATAAAAATAAAAGAATGTTATTGAATTAAATGAAACGGAATAATTTTATTGAAATGAATAAAAAAATTAGTTTCAAAGCTATTTCTTTTCTTCATATTTTTTTCTTGCTGCTTACTGTAGTAATATAATTACTCATTAATACTTCCAATGTATATAAATAGCTTTATTAAGCAAACAGTATATCATTTATTGAATTTTAGAAATATTCAAAATATTACTAAAACTAAAAAAAATGTAGGGATTGTGGATATTTTTACAATTTGGCTGATTGTTTTTAAGTACCATTAGTGTAAAGCAGTGATTCCCAACGTGGTCTATATCGACCCCTAGGGGTCTATGACAACCTGCAAGGGGTCTACGTCAGCGAAAAAAAAAATTGGGGGTCCATGAAATGAAAATGGGGATCCACGATAGTAAATCTCAACACATACACTGATAGCCCCTATTTACTCACATTATACGTTCTTATAATATCAAAACATTTACATTATTCATAAAAGTACCGATGAAGTAAATTTTTTTTATATATGTTTATAAAATTGTGTAAGCTGTAAGCTTATTAAGGTAAAGCATCAGGCTCATCCTTCTCATTAAAAATATTGACTTTTTGCTTAGGTTAGTTTATTTTATGTTTATTTCCTATTACATAGATTTTACATAACAGATACGAAATTTCATTTTGAGTAGTATAAATTTAAATTCAATTAATAAATGTATAAATTAACATGTGTTTTTACTTTAAGTTTTTAACAGTAAACACTACAGTTAGAAATTTACAGGAAATCAATATCAGGTAAGTAGGGGTTCTATTCAATACGGAAAAACATGGCAAGGGGTCTACGACACAAAAAAGTTTGGGAAACTCTGGTGTAAAGAATCAGTTGAATGCCCTTTCCCGTCACTTTCTCTCCATACTTGAAATTAAAATTTTATAAAGTAATAGCAAATTTCACTATCAGAAAGAATTCGCCCATCTATTTCATTTTTCAGATATTAAAACTTCACTAGGATTCGAATTAAATTTAAAAAAAATACTTTACATCTTGTTTGAATTGAAATACAAACATTACAAAATGTGTCATACGCACAATTTCTCTTACAATAACGATGAGAATAAGAACATTTTTAAACATATTTAAAGAAGAGAATAGTTGGTGAAATTCAAAATAACGTATTGCAGAAGAGTGAAAAATTAAAGCATTTTAATTAATTATAACACAATTTAATTTATTATGATATGAAACATATAGTTTCTTCCTATGTTCTCAGCATTGAATTCAAGATATGTAATTAAGTTCTGAAAAATAATATGAAAATTGTTTTGAAAGGCTTATATTCTTGTATTTTAGCATAAATAAAATTAAAAAATAAATTAGTTATTAAAAATTATTAAATTAAAAAAATTATCATTTAAATTCTAAAAAAAAAATACCAATTAAATTCTAAAAGCAATTTGAAGACTCTAGAAATCTGTTTTTCTATAAAAGTATTAAACGAGAAGAATAATAAAGTACGGTTAAGTCTATCAAGGGGATAACAAATATAAATTACTAAGCTTCTGAAAGAGATAAAAAAACTGAAGCTATAAATTTAAAGCACGGAAATTTCAGTTTTTTTTTTTTTTTTTTTTTTTTTTTTTTTTTTTTTTTTTTTGCGTTATAAAAAATAAAAATAATTGCAATTTTTTTTTATTTAATAGATTATTCTGAAGTTCAGGAAATACAAAATATATTGAATAATTGCTGAGCCAAATTTAAATGATTTAAATGAAATGATATTTGAAGAAAAAAATCTAATTAATATAATTAATTTGAAATCTTTCAAAAAAATTTTTACCAAAATTTAAAATTTTAGAAAATAACATTTAAAATGCCTACACAGTATTAAAATGAAAAAATTGCGGAACAAAAATAATAGTAACTCCTGCCCCCCCCCCCCAAAAAAAAAAAGACACAAAACCCAAATTCAAGTATTTTTATAAAACTGTCAGAAATTTAGAATCTTGTATAATAAGGTTTGATACTTTTGCCCACAATCTTTTTTTTTTAATTATAGCCATATACTTTAACAAAAATCGGTTTTTCAGAAGATAAATGATCGAAATATTATTAGCAGCACTGGTCATCATGTGATGAAAAGAAAAAGCTGGTTTTTCATTTGAAAATTTCCTAGTAATCAATTTAGCACTTTAATCTCATCATAATTACAGATAGATCATAATTTTGTGTAGCCCCAAGTATGTTTCCAACGCAATTTGAAAACAAGTAAGAAAGGTCCTAACATTTTATTTAACCTCCAGTTTATCCATTTCATTCGTTCTATCTAACTTGGGAATATGTTTCCTAGCTTCCTTATTATAGTGTCAAATCGGATATTTATTGCACGTAAATATTACTGATGAGGTGCATTGATAAAAACAATCAACGTCTCCCGACGCCGTCAAAGTGAATCTTACACCTCATGACAGGTAATAACAAAAAAGAGCGACTCCATGACTACCTTCCTGATGTTCTATTTACTCATTATCTATTCCTAGGATTCTCAATGCCATGCCAGAATAATTTGTATTTGATGAATGTCTGGCTGACCCGATAATTTAGTCTGATAGTAGCAAGCCATTCAATAAGCTCTATGATTATCTTCCAAAGCGTTATTTACAGCGAGCACGTGGACAATGCAAAGACTAATAGTATGTAATCTTCAGTTGAAAAAAAAAACCTACTACTGCAATACGCATCGACATATAAAGATTCATGTCTGAATCTGAAGGAAAAAAATCATCTCTCAGTTTTTTTTTACCCTTAGGTGCTAACGATTGGATAAAAACAATACTGGCGATCTTCCAAATTGCCCATAGATTTAACTGACCTTAGCCAGTGATATAATCTCATAAATAAAACCAAGAGTAAACTAGATTTCAGATAAATCTTGGAAGTGACACCAAATTTAGAATTTGAAGGACAGTTGAAGTGATGTTGGATGTTATTTGCTTTATATATAAACACTTAGTAGCCTCGAATTAAATTCCAATACATTTTTTCAGCATTTACTGCGATGAATAAATTTTGCTTTTATTATTCAAATGACTGCATAGTATGAATGTTTTTCATTCTTATAAATAAAACTATCTAAAAAAAGTAATCATTAAGTTCTCCGCGTAAAAGGATTTTTTTAGAAGATCTCACAATTTGGATGTAATATTATAGTTTGTTTGTCATGAAATTCCCCACAGAAATCGAGATAGAGTTTAAAAAGTTTCTAAATTTGCTGTAATTGGACCTTTTTTAACTTTCTTTTAAATGGAGTACACAAAAAGTGGTATTTATCAAAATATTCAAGCTCAAGTGTTTGTTGATTTTCTAAATTTCGGAACTCTCCTTGTTCGAAAACTTCAATTTTGGAATTATGCACGTCTCTATTTCAGCACGCTAACTTAAAAAAACTTTAAACTAGAGGAAATAATATTTTGTTTGCGGTTTTTACACCGAATTTGTAAACTTATAAATTTTTTTAACGAAATTCAACAAATTAAATCCTTCTAATACATATAAATATAAGTGCAAAATGAAAGATTTAACTGTATGAAATTTAATTCACAATTATACATTAAATTTCAGACCAAATTTCTCAGATGAATGTTTGTCTGTCTGTAAATATTGTCTGCATAAGTGTAAGAGCGATAGTTTAAAAACACAGCTCTGTTTCTTCGCCTCGTAGTTTTTTGCCAAATTTAGGTATCAACAGGTCGAAAAAAATGCCTCCCAAAATAGGTATCCGCTTTTCTTTATTATACTATGAAATACAAAATTATCATGTTTAGGAGGATGAAAATAAAATTATGAGCATCCTTGATATACATAGTTCTTTTAAGGTTAACAAATTATTAAAATTAATAAATTACGTACTTTGCGGTCCTAGGCAGTCATATTATGAGATACCTATTTTAATAAGCTGGCCGATTTAATTTCACATTTCACCACATTTTTAACATAGATTTATTTTAGGCCTAGATATTTTTATTTTATTAGAACTTAGTGGAAATACATTTCTTTTGATTCGTTTATTCTGACTTTTAATTATTGGGCTGTAGGATATGATTTTATTGAAGTAAGCATTGGGTTTTAGTAATATCCTAAGAACTAAGGAAGTGCAAGAAATACAGTAATCTGATAAGTAATACTTGATAAAATGATAATCCAAATAATTTGCCACTCAAATAATTTGTATTTTTTAAACAAATTTATTAATTTGTCATCTAGAAAAATAAAAAAAATTCTTATCATTTTTTTTTTGGGGGGGGGGGGGGGCCCTTTGTGTCTAGCGTTTTTTTTTTTTTTTATCTTACTAGTTTGGAAGTCTACCACTGATTATGAAAACATTTCAAGGATTTGAACTCAAATTTTATCTTTTATGCCTAAACTTTTCACAAAACGATTTACAAATGCTTCTGGTTTAAATAGAAAAATGATTCTTTAATTTCAAAAAAAAAAAAAAAAAAAAATTCTCGAAAAAAAATTACCCGATATGTAATATGAATACATTAAAATTAGAGAAGAATAAAACACTTGTTAATGATATTAAAATATGAGCCAGGATTTGTATCGCAATCCTTTATAGACTTGCCAATTGTGTACTTCAGATTAAGCATCCTTCTAGGGACGAAAGACTCGTAGAAAGCCTCAAGAGACCCATTTAGAATCTTTATTTTCCACACTCCCAAATATATCAGTTTTCAATTTTTTTTATTAATTATAAAACATTAGGACAATATTAATATTTTATCAACTAAAACTATTTTAGTTCTTATGAATTTCATTATATTAATTTAGTTATACTAATATAAAATCCACGCATCTACATCAATAATATTGCATATGAAAATAAATGATGGACAGTTTGGTGTAATAATACCAGATAAATAATAAAAACAAAAATTAATGCATTTTTACAAAGTTAATAAAATAAGAAAAAAATTACTGATTTAAAATAAAATTTTACTTGCTAAAAATAGGTCGAGATATGAATTTTAACAGTGTAATTTATTGAAAAAGCGTCTTCATAAAGTGAATTATCTAGAACCTAAAAATGAATAAATCTTGCCCTGAGAATTATAAATCCTAATCAAAGATTGGTTAATCATTTAAAATCATAAGATATTGAAAATATTTTCAAAATATTGTTAAAAGTTATTTTTCTCTGATTAGATCATTTGTGAAATGTTATAAGTTTAAAAGAATTAAATTGTATTTTTTTCTTTAAAATACTAATTTTCTCTGATTATTTTCCAAGATAAAGCAAGGCATTATTCTTTTTGAATGAAACAGGAACCATAATGCTCTGTTCAAAAACAAATATTTTAAAACTTAACAAATTACCTTCATTGTTCCCTAAATTCAATCAATTGCTTTGATTTACGATTCAACCATCCTAACAACAGAGGAAAGAGGCACCGACAACAGACCTAGTGACCTTCCCTCGAAACTCCTTTCCAATTTTTAGATATTACAGAGCTACAATTATTACCAAAACAACCAGACAATCAATACCTTTTTAGGTCATTGCCTTTTAACTTATTTCGACTATTTAATCAAGCCTCAAAACAATAATTGCCACCACTTTACACGCACTTAGCGCACATTTAATATTGTTTCTTTCTTGCCATACATCGTTCTGGTAAAGATCGTGGATGCACTGAGCTTCGTCTGAAGCAAAATTTCCCGTCGTGTTTTAACCTTGGGAAGACATCGAAAGGAAATCATCCCAGCTTTGTGCCCTAAATGTAGGGCACAAAGCTTCAGGTCGACATTGATTGCTGGGAAATTACACCTACAGGCTTTTATGGTATGTCGGTATCGTCGACTGGTTGGGTAATTTCTCAGGAAACAGGTGGGGTGTCTGCTGCCCTGCAAGAGGTACTGGGTGCCGAAGTGCTGAATGGGCTTACAAATTTCGAAGGGGTGACGGATTTAATGAAGCCCTGCGTGTTAATAGTGGCTGAACTAATGTTCTGACGAAACCATAAATCTTTAGCAGATTATTTCGAAAGATGATTATATGAGGAGCTAACAACGACTTATTAAGGTGATATTTTGATAAGTAAACCGGTATGATGTTGGCCAACCAAAGAGAAAAAAAAATCCTATCGAAGACTCTTAGCAGAAATGTTATTTAGAAATAAAGGGATTGAATTTCCTTAAAAATGTATTGAAGCCTCTTATAAGACGATATTTCTGATAATGATTAATGACCGTCGTCCTTCTTTCATGTATAAATCGTGATGATTCTTCCTGGTATTTGACAGTTTCATAAAAGAGAAGGATTTGCTGGGTGTGTCGTCTGTTCATCGATAATAATATCATTTCATTCTGCGAAAGTGTTTTTCCCTATTTCTTAATGCATATAGTATTATTTTTAAGGATATCTGTCTATAAAATATCAATTGCTAGGGAAGGAAGATTTTATGTTGATTCTTATGCAAAATGAGTTTCCTGTGGAAAAATTTAATGATGATGCGTTTTATAGTTTTGTTTTGGCTGTCTTAAAATAATACAAATTTAAGAAGCCAAGATATGAATACAGGATGTTCGAAAATGAATATTCTAAATTTTTAGGCATTTTAAAAGAAAACAAATTATAAAACTGCTGTACATGGTAGTTGAAAATGTAAATTCAATACAGTAGTAAGTCTTCTTTGTGAAACATTTTAGAAATACGAACGATATCAAGGCACATATAAAAGAATACATCCCACATATTTTTAGTATATATGGTGTGTCGTACATTTTTCAAACTGTAAAGTACGAATGTTTTATGAGTCAAATTTCGTAAATGCATTTCAAAAAGTCTGACTTGAAGATTTTCGACACGTGAACACACACAAACTTATTTTTATCAGTAGTAGAGATATAAATAATTTACACTCTGGAAAAAAATCAAAGTACGAAGCGAAAAATAAAAAGGTACATGTTTGATGTATTTCAAAATTTATATCATTCTGATATTGCCTTCAAAATCTATTGATTTTTATATTTAGCAATAATAATTAAATTATTGTTGAATGTTATCCATTGTAAACAAACAAATTAATATCAACATACATTTTTACCTTCTTTTCTGGGAAGCATGTTTTTTAAATCGTAAATCTCTGTCAAAAATGCTTTTCTATTGCTCCCACTTTTAAAGTATATGGTATTTTTCTAAAGCGTAGCAAATGAATGCGAAGCACCGACCTATAATAGAATTATCAGAATAGTTCCTTAGAAAAATTTGATACCAATCATAATTAGTTTCATATTTTAACACGTTTACTGTCACAACTCATATCTCATGTTAGGACTATCTGTTTATTTAGATTGCTCACTTTTTTGCTCTTCCTTAACAGCAATAGAAAATAGATGATATAACTAAAGAGTATTGACGTCATTCAACGTATTAATGTTCAACATTCTGTTAGTAAGATTTAAAAACTTTTCAAAGATTCTCTAATTTATTGAAACTTTATTACAATAATTTCTTTGACGTTAATATAAATATTTTCTGTGAAATCACCTTAAAGTAAAAATAACTAATCGATTCAAATTAATAAAAAAAATTTCCTGTTTACTATGTTATTTTTGTTTTTTAAGCCTAACTATTTATTTACAATTATTTTCCTTATGTATTATTTAAAATGATATATAAAGTAGATTATATAGTTAAATCTCGTCAATGAAAGTTATAAAAGTCGTAACCCTTGCTTTCAGTGATTCTTCATCTGCATCAATTCAGATTTTAGTTAAAACTTTTTGAACCAAATAATTAGAAAGAAAATGAAGCATTTCCTGTTATAACCATGTAAGAACAAATATGTTTTAATATTCCTAATATACGTTTAAATAATAAAAAAATGGTTTGAGCTTTTGAAAAAAATTGAAGATATAACTACTCTCAAAATAAAAGCGTAATTTTAAGCAGATTCCAGCTAAATTAAATCTCACTTTAAATTCTCATCGTGACGAAAGAGAAATAACATTGGTGCCGGAAAACTACGTTTTTGCCACTATTATTCCTCAAGAAATTTCTTTTGTATGATGATTTCCTTTAAAACTGAAAAATATCATTCTTGTGCAGGGACAATTGAAATTAAGTTAAATTAATTGAAAGTAAACAACATCTTTCATGAATTGAACTCATTTATTATCAGACAGATAATAAAGCTATATTCAATTATTTATGTCGTGCTTGAATATTTAAGTGCATAAAAATAGCTATTTATATACTCCTGCTTGAGACTTTTAAAGCCAATCAATACTTTTCAGAAATAATAGCATTTCAAAATGTTTATGTGATTTAATTATTTTTAATAATTATTTTTAGTAAATTATTTTATTTGTATCTTTTTATTCTTTGCATACTTATTCATATGTATAAATGAATATTGAACATAGATGGCGCAGTATGCCACAACCCTTAAGTATGCTTGGAATGTGAGGGAAACGCTGTTGAGATTTTTTTTTTTTTGCAAACAACCTTATCCGGTGTTGGTGTGTAACTGGTGCAGGCAGACACCTGCTCTCTCTCCCTTAACACGGCACTTTCTATATTTCAATATATATATATATATATATATATATATATATATGATGTGTTTCCTTCTATACATGTGATTGTCGTCCATGTTTTGTATATATATATGTGTGTGAGTGTGTGAAAATAAACAAGAAAAAGTAAAGAAAGATTTTTCCTTGGATTAAATACACACACAACCAGCGCAACATATAAACAAAAAACAGCATCAAAATTACGATTACTTTCAAGAAATTGTTTTTTATGTGTATTTCCTGTATTTCGCTATTTTCTTTTACATGCAAGTATTGTACAATTTGATAGAATATTAATAATTTTAACTTTACGTTTACCAAGGGGTCTTTTTGACACCTTTTAGAACACTTTTTGTTAATTTTCTTCAAGAAAATTTTGCCCATATTTTATGAGAATATTTTTTATTAATTTTTACTTAAATTTATAAGACATATAAAAACTAATATTATATTTTCCATTTTTTTATTTTTTTTCGGAGGAATGTATTTAGCATACCTACTTTAACCGCAGGGGTCATTTTGACCATTCGAATAAATATTGTTGAAAATACATATTTATTATTTTTAAATATGTAACAGCTTGATTGGGACCTACATAGATATAAGAATAAATACAGAAATAAATATGTGTTTGCTAAATGTGTGGATATATGAAGCAAGAAGAAGCCGAAAGTCAATCAAATACAAGGCTATCATAGGTTGGTAGTAAGAAGACGTGTGAGTCGATGTTTTGTTCTATCTTGAAGACCTAGATTAGAAAACAAACATTTTTTTTTTGTAAATAAATAGAGAAATTGTCTTTATATCACCCCATACCTTAGCAAATATATTGAAAATATAAAAGTATTTTTTCTACTTCAGCTTCATAATAGAAATGTTGATTTATATTTTTTCTAATTAAATACCAAAAAATAAGTTATTTTGACCCCTATGGTAGAAATAGTTGGCAACTCCTTGTAAACTTAATGTTAATGTAAAGATTACAATAACTTTAAAATAAAGGTTGCAATAAAGATAAAGTAAAAAAAAAAATGCAATTATAATTAAGCAGGTGGTTCCAATATTTTTGGAGTGTGTCACTGATGATGAGTAAAACTTGCTTCCATGGAGTACACCCATTTCTGGCACGTTTCAAGGTCAGTGCGAAAGAATAATCAGAGTTCCATAATTTACGACAAAACAAACTATTCTTGTGGGAGCAATACAACGCCCACATCTTTCAAATTCAAGGCGACATGTCATGACCCTCGTTAAAAAAGTCGTCTTCTCCCTATTATCAGATGAAAAATAAATTTATTTATTGAATAAATTTAAAAATCGAGTTCCCGATTATAAAATAGTTATTTTTCAGAATACATAAATACGCTTTATCGAAACTCATTTGCATATTTTTATATTATTCTTTCATTCCTTGTAACTTTTTCAAGTAGAGATAGAAAAAATATTTTAATATATATATATTTCTTAATAGAAGTTAGTTAGTGCAAACTTACCACCTTAGATGACCATTTGCATGGTCGGAAAAATTGGTCAAATAAATCTTCATAATTCAATTTCCATGCTTCTTTCAAGAAAATATTTTTATGTCGAAATATACATAAAAATTAAAGAATTTTATTGTGTTAGACATCAAAACCTAAGTTACATTAAAATTTTGTATGTGTTTTGGTCATTTTGTATACGAATCATCTGAGGAATATCTAATCGAAAGACATCATTATACTATTAAAAAAGTAAATGTCCTTAATATCTATCTTATAAGTTTCACGGTATTCTAGTTTCATTTCGTAGTTTCTTATGATATTAGATATTTAAAAGAGTAATTATTCTAGATAGTAGTTTTCAAAAACGAAAGAAAAATAAATTATTCTAGATGGTATTTTTTTAAAAAGAAAGAAAAATAAATTATTCTAGATAGTAGTTTTCAAAAATGAAAGAAAAATAAATGATTAAATATTTGACTGACCCATAGTTTTGAGAGAAAATCGTATAAATTTCAGAACAATAAAATCTGTTGTCAAATATTTTGTGTTTTTTTTAAATCCACAATTCATGAAATATCTGTATGGTTATTAATCAGTGTCATTAAAATTAATTATTTTTTTATTTTAAAATGACAAAAGAATCAGACATATACAAAGATATTTTCGAAAATTATTTTTAACGAAAAGCAAACTACTCTCTTTTGAATATGAACTATATGAATTATACTAAAAAAACTATATATTATATTTGAAAAATAGAAACATAAATCTCGAAGAATGCGCTTTTTCTTTCTTCATTTCATATTTGCGCTACATTTGGGAACTCGAATTCAAATAGACTGACTTGAAAAGCTCCAAAACATACTCTCATACATTTTATTTTATTTTTTTATATATATATATAAGTGTTGAACAACATTTGACATTATTGCAACTGAATTAATTAGTGATAATTGTTACGAATGTATTTAAGATATCTGAAAGTAAAATAGAAAGTAAAATTTTATTTAGAATAAGTTTATAAGATTCAATTTCATGTTAAGAGTGCCAAAATTTTTAAAATACCACTGATTTTGGCAACTACAATAAAAATACATTTTTTTAAAAAAAATTAAAAAGTATTTTTTCTTTTTCAGTTACATGAGAAATTGAAAATGAAGATAACATGCATTTCTGATTTTTTACTGACATTACAAATGTTTAAATCAGGTGTTATGAAGAAATAATTAAACTGAAAGTAAAAATCATAAAAATCATCAAAAAACAAAAAAGTAATTTTTTTTAAATTTAAAATTTTTTGTTTTCTATTTTCAAAATAATTAATATTGATATTAAAAACTTCGATACCAACCTCCAAAATTCTTCAAACTATTTTATTTTAACTACTTTTAACACAATTAAGTCATTCAAACATTATTCATTTATTCATTCCGAAACTACCATATTGCAAACTACGCAGTTTCGAAAAATCTTCAAAACGAAAAAACAAAATCTTTATGAAATTATTATTGACCATTATCCTTTCCGCTCTTCCTGAACATCGATTATGAATGAATAATTCAAGGTGAAATCGAAGATAATCAAAGGCTTCCTTGATTTCCGCCTTTCAATTCGACCGATTCATCTGAAACAATATTTTATTTGCCTGTTTGTAATCCAGGCAGAACAGCGAAGTTCCAACAAAGAAGAGATCACATATTAAAAGAGACGTTTACGTTTGTTTATCACTGGAATCACCTATGCGAACTAATTCCCTCTCATGTAAAGGACGACCGTTCCTTTAATTATGAGTTTTGTAAATAACAGTTTCATTGTGGGAAACCCGATCGCAAAAAATGCGAAGGTCATTTACGATTCTCCTGTCTGCTTTGAGAGGAGAAAGAAAATGTTTTTTTCTAAGCATGTTCACAATTATTTTTATTTTTCTTTTGTAAAGGGAAGAGCGATGAACATGATTACGGTTAAAGGATGATCGATTTGATATTAATATAATGCAGATCACTCAAATAAATTCCTGGAAATGTTACAACGATAAAAGAATTATACATTGAGACCTTGTTTAATGAGCATAATTCGTTCCTGAAACTTGAGTGTAATGGGAAACATTAGTCAAATGAAACATTTTTTTTTCTTAGGAATCAGTGTAAAATAGAATTAAAAGCTCAGTTTCGAAAGAGAACTTATGATAAATTTATTTTATAAATTTATGAAACAAATTTATAATAAAGCAATTTGCCATCTCTAATGGATATCATTTATACAAGAAAACTGTCTAAAAAACGGTTGTAATTTGCTGCATTTCAAATTGGACTGAAACAAGACAAAACATTTTTATTAAATGAATTTGTAGGAAAAATAGCTATAGCCTTATTGAGGTGATGTTTCTCGTCATAAGATGCAATGATTTTCTATTTTTGCAGCATCTTCCTTATTTCACTGGAGGTTTATTACTGTATTGGACTAATATTTCCTTTTTTTTTATATTAATAATTTGAGCAAATTTTTCCGTTGTTTCTGCTGTGACCCTTAGGTGAATTTTTCCAAAATTACAGTTATTTCCATTGTTATTCTGCGAATTTTAGATTCAGATGTAATAGTGGAATATCATAAAGTATTAGGGTGTCCCAAAATTCTCTTTCCCAAAGCGCCTTATCTGGCTCTGCTGGTGCAAACATTCAGGCTTATATATTAGTAGTTTATGTCATTGGTCTCAGTCGTAAGAGGCCTTCAATCATCGAAAAACCGGGACTACACTCCCAAATACATTTCTTTTTTCCATTTGGTGGGAATGGAAAGTATAATTTTGATGCATAATAACGCACGAGATCTTCTTCTAGGTAAAATAATAAATTCTACGAAATACTGTCATCAAATGGATCAATTGAAAGATGCCACAGAAAAGAAACCATCGGAACCGATTATGTATTTTTTTCTTATCATGATAACGCGAGAACAAATAGTGCATTAGTCGTAAGCGAGAAACTCTTACAATTTGATTCAGTGGTTTTATCGCATCTTGCCTTCTCTCCTGATCTGATTACAATCCATGTGATTATTACTTTTTTCTATCCTTAGAAAATTCTCTTCGCGATAGCGAAATAAAAGCACACCTCGAGCATTATTTCTAGTCTAAATCATTACAATTTTAGAAAGAATGCATAACGAGGTATCATCTATATCTATATCTATACTTATAATAAAGCTCAATGTGTGTGTGTGTGTGCGTGTGTGTGTGTGTGTGTTGGCGCTCTACAGGCCAGACCGTTGGACCCACAGCTACCAAATTTGGTATATGTATACCTTGGAGGTCGGGAATGTGCACCTCGAAGCCCTTTTTTCGAATTTTTAATTAGAATTTGAATTAATTAAAATTTAAGCGAAATTTCGACGTTTTTCCGCTATAACTTTCGAAAATATGATCGCACAAACATGATTTTTACATCAATTTTAAGATAAAAAAATTAGCTTTCTAACGGTATCAGTTTTTTTAATTTATAAGGTAAACTTTTATTTTTAACGAATTTTTAAAGAAATATTTTAACCATGTTTTTTTTTTGAGCACGTGACTGGATAAAATAAAATAAAACAATTACGAAAGTTCAAATAATAAAAAAAATACTATCATCGTAAATCAAGTCTAAAGAAATGATACTTTTTGCACGTGACTGGATAAAATAAAAGAAATATAAAATGTGATATTTTCTAAAAAAAAATAAATGCAACGCAAAGGTTTCTATAATCGTTTGCATTATCTAAATCATTTATTTAACAAATCTTTCTTTATTTATAGTAAACCTGATTGAATTTAGACAGGATATGCATTGAAATCCCGACTTAATGGCATATTTCTATAATCGTTTGCAATATCCGTATCATTAATTCAATAATTTTTTCCATTATAAAATGTGATAGTTTCTAAAAAAATAAATGCAAAACCAAGGTTTCTATAATCCTTTGCAACATCTAAATCATTTATTCAATTTTTTTTTCCTTTTTCGCTTTTTTAAAAAAACATTAAATATTTTGGCAGCATCATGGAAAAAAAACATTTTTAATTTCAGGCCAATCAATGCCCGGAATTTCTTCAAGGCTAATGAATATGCGACTTAATTTAAAAATTTAGAACGCATTACTCATGGCGAACCAGCTGGTCGCCAAAGGCGGCTAGTGAGAAATGGAAGAAGGTAATAGAGCAAAACGGTTCTTACATAACAAAATAAATAAAAACTTAAACACCAAGCATTTTATATTCATTTCATAGTAGAAATAAGAAAGACACTTAGGGACTATCTAATATATGAAACGAATACTGCAAACATATCTTTGTCTCCTAGCTACAAAGAGCTGCAAGAAAGCAGAAACATTTTTGAAAGTAAGTATTTTTGAAGGACCACTGGCAAGGCAATAATTGCAAAGCAGAATATATCATAGTAAAAATGTTTCTAATGTTCTTATGACAATGAAAAATATTTGCTTGAAAATTACTACTCTAAAGGAAGAATGTATGATAAGAAATATTAAAAACAATAATAATAGGATCTTTTTTTTCTTTTTTAGAGGAATTTAATGAGAATATTTAAAGGAAAAAAAATTGCAATAAACTTATATACAAGTTACAAAATCATTATGCGATTGTAATTTTAAAATTATTTTGGATGCCTTGAAAACATGAAATATATTGTAAATAAGGTTTTTGTTGCTATTGCAAACAAACTTCATATACTAGGGCATGGTCCATACACCAGGGGGTATAAAAATGAGAAATATAAAAAACGGGAAGATGGATCCTTACTGATTCAGCTGTATAAAAAAAACCATTTTTCCACCATTTTACTATAAAACTTTGATTAGGAATGTTTACATGATTTTACAGAACAACAATGAAAATATGAACAATATTTAATAAATTAATTTATGCAAAGAATCTTTGATTGAGAAGAAAAAAAGTTAGGGAACACATATTGAAGCGTTATCATTTAATTAATGATTTAAAAATGAGTAAAATATTCTAAAATACTTGGAAATATCTATTGACCGACGGTTGTTTTAAAATACATAGGATTTCAAAGATAATGGATTTAGGTATAGAGACATTAGTTATTGCATATTAAAACGTAGTACAAAATAATGCATAAAATTAAAAGGAAAGGAAATCGGTTTAAATTTTGATCTTAAATGCGTTGAATCAACACATCTTAAAATGACAATGAATTTCTTTGGATTCTATTGAAATTGTTAAATGTGTTTTCAGGAAAATCGCATTTTTTGTTTCTTTCATTTGTGGTAAACTTTCTTTTATGATGTTTTTTTATATGAAATGAAATTAAAGAATTCAGTGAATTTTTATTGAAATGAAATTTTGTTATTTCGTTTTGTTCTAGTTATATTATGAACTAGAATCTAATACTTCGGTTCATATTCAATTATTTTATCGATCTTTTAGAGAAGAGATTCGATAATTTTTAATAAATATATTAAGCTTTTGTACACAATTGAGAATGCTTTCTAAGGTTTTAGAGTTACTGGAAATCGTTTAATTCATGACACAGCAAGACATATAAGTTAAATATGATTCAAAATGATTAAAATCAATTCACTAGAATTTACTAAAAAGATGTTTGGTATTTGAAAAGATATTCCAATGAGGTTGAATTTGATAGAAATATGGATATATGCAGTTTGGAATATATGGATATATGTTTGGATATATACAAATACTCGCAAACATTTAGCTAAAAATTACTTATGATTTCTAAATGAAATTTTCGCTAAAATTTCACTGGAATTCTTAGCTTTGTTCTCGATTACAATTAAACATATTTTTGTTTTATTACAATTTTAGAAGTTTCAAAAAAAGGGTTCTGAAAATTGGAACAAAAGTAATACAATCTATTAGGCATTAAATTTTATATTATTATCATTAATAGATTTAGAAAATTTTGTTTATTTCAATAATGAGTCATTGCAATAGCTTTTACAATAAATTTTTCTATTTATAAAACTTAAAAATATTACTTTTAGCAACTAAGTTATAGTCAAATTGTTTTCCGGATCAAGAAATTGGATCAATTTATTTCAAATTTTATTAAAAAAAGTGTTATGAATTTTAAAGAAATCAATGGAAGTTTTTACGAACGCTCCGGAAGAACAGATTTTCGCCGTTTTTATTTTCAAATGTCCATTTTCAGTATTATGACAGTTTTCGTAAAGAAATATATATAGAATTGAAGAGAAAAATATTTTGAACTTGACCCAGCGAAAGAAAATACAATATTTAAGTAGGAACATAGTTTAAAAAAATCTACCGCTTATGCTAATCTTCAGTCAGGAAACGTAATTGCATGAACTAATATTAAACTCCTTTGTCAAATTATAAAATATAAAAGGTAATTTGAGAAGAGATAAATTTAGGATTTACCTGCTTAAATATATTTTCATCAAGAAATAAATTTTCAAATCTATTTATTGGTATCTTTTCGAAACGCTTGTCTAATGGTTATTCAAATGGCCCTCTGTCATATTGAATTTATTCCGTCTGCTATTTATGGGAATTATCAAATTGTCGAAAGTGATGATAATAATCTGCAAAAAACAGAGCCCTTACCAAGCAGTCATTGAACAAAACTATGATTGCTTATAGAGGTGCTTTCTATAATTGTCGATGAAATCTTTTCATTTAAAAACATTTTTCTAAGACAGAGGAAAAAAAATTTGCATAGGAGATCGAAAATTTACATTCCCATGTCGAGGTGCCCCCCCCCCCCTCCTCTCCGAGAAGAGATGGCCATGAATTATGAAAACTGTTATGAAACTGTTCATTGAGTAGTAAATAAATATACGCCAAAATTCTAAAAGAAACAATTTTAGAGCATATTTTTCAACATTCAATCATGGATTTTAAATATTTTAGATATCCACCGATTACGTAATTTTGAAAATTATTCAATGATAAAATACTTAATGAAAATATTTCGAAATGTACTTTTTACAAGCAACCAGTAAATAAATTTTCCACTGCTAAATATTTATATATACTTATATTTGTAGTGTATTCGTAGCTAAAATGGTATTATGCAATCGAGTAATTTTATTTTATATTTCCTAATAACCAATCAGAGAACCCCCACTTCTTTGAGACAAAATGTCTTCCTATTCAGCGAGGCATTTTAACAAAAACCGAGTCATTGATAAAAGAATTAAGTAAAATTATTTCCCAACTGGAAAAGTCACTAATTCTCACAATGCAATTTTCTGATTTTTCCCGTGGGACTTTCCTGATCTTAAATCGAATCATTGATAAAATATGTGATGAAATTGTTTGTCTTTTACTTGCTGCATTTGCATTAGTGATACGGGATTGAATAAATAAGTTTTAATACAAATTCTGTCCAGAAATAATCTGAATAAAACTCAACTAATTCGAGTTCTTTAATTCATTTCTTTCATTTTTATAAAATTATATTTAACTAAATTCATGCTTCGAAGAATGCAGTTTTGTGATTAATTTTTTGTTCATATATAGAGTGGTTATTTTAGAAATGTTGCAATCTTCTAAGATATTGATGAGAAATGCATGTTTTGGTTTTCCAAAATTAATTACCAATTATTTGGTTAATTTAATCAACTATTAAATTCATACCAGTGACGCCACCAGGATGTGAATTCAAAAAAATAAGGCTTTAAGTTGATATAATATTTATAACAATAAATTATAAATAAGACTAAAAAGTAAATGTAATGAGACAGAAATAAATAATTCTTTTGCTTTATAATACATTTATAATAGTGTATTTTTAAAAAATAACATAGTTAAATTTATTTTCTACATTAGGTTTTTTTTCCAGCTCCCTCTAATTTTTCTTTTGGAAATACCATTATATTAGATATAATTAAGTTATTATTCTTAAATCAAATTCTTAAATTAAATTATTATTCTTAAATTATTATTATTAAATCAAAAATAAAAATTATTTTTATTTTAACTCACTTTTATAACCTGTTTGTCTATTCAGTACAAATTTTGTTATTAAGTTTACTTTAACTATCGATGGCTTTGAGGCGATCATAATACAGAATTGATAACAATGCAATGTTTACTCACTGTCTAGTCTGTCTATCTGTTTATTTATCTTTTGTAAAGTTACAAATTTTGCGATCCATTAAAAATATTAGCCGATATATGGCACAATGCCAAGTTATTAAATCATTGCGAAGTTAATTAAAAATCGAGTAAATAAAATTTCATTCATAATTGACTAAACATCAGAAGATGATTATATAAATAAAAAAAATCATATACCATGTTTATAAATTGGATGAAATGTATAAAATAAATTCATGTAGTAATTCCTCAATAAATTGCTGATTTACAATCCAGGGCATAATTCTAACTCCTTACACATTTTTCGTAAAATTTGTAACAGTTCATAAAATACGAATAAACAACACCAACAAAAAAACCCCCCTAAATTTTTGAGAGAATTGGAATGGGATTAGAAATCTGGGCAGGATTAGGCAAAATTATTCCGAGCATTTCTGTCCATTTAAAAATGTGGCAAGCTAATTTTTATTTAAATAATTATTTCAATTGTTTACGTTAATGTATGCACGCTGAGTCTTCAATGATATCAAAGGAACTACTTCTAAAGCCTTACCTTATCTTGTTATCTATGAATTCTGTGTAAGGTATTTAATTAAATAAGCAATAAAATATTTTTCATCTTTAATAAAACCCCTATTATGTTGTTCGTGAAATATACTTTTTATTTCGAGAATTTCTTTCCTTCTTTTTTTGCCATATTTTAAATTTGGCTAAAAATCTTCCTGAAAATTAATCATTTACTAAAATTATTATTTTAATATTTATCACGATATTTATTTATTAAAATTGCCATTAATTTATTAATTATGTATTATATAAAAAAGCGATTTTTTTCTAACTATAATTTGAAAATTGACGTTCTTTTATGTTGTTCATTTCAAACACATTTTTTTTCTTAATAGAACTCCGAATAACTCAGAGTTTTACTATGATCTGTTAGACAAGTTTCATCATAATTAGAAATAGCTCTTGAGAGCTGATTAAAGAAATATTTAAAAAATAAACATCATGTATATTGTTTGTGTCTCACATAAAAACATGTAATGAACCTTTTTTTTTGTATTTTATCTTTCTCGAGATTCTGCCACTGTTTTAACATAATTACTATTCTCCACGAAATCAATGAAGGTATAAATAAAAATATTACTTTTATTCGTGAGGAAATCAGTTGAGATGAATCATCTGAAACAGCATTTATTAATTCGCATTTGTAAAGTGCGAATTAACTAAACTATTCGGCGAGTGGTCCTGCCCATAGTGATTATATGTTGCTTTTACTTTGCGGTTTATATAAAAACTCGATTTAAGAATGCAAAAGAGCAACTTTTTTTAATCAAGTCGTCAAGCTAACAACCTGTTTCTTAAAAATTATAGAGCCAAAGGCAAATTTTCAATACCGCAAATGGATTGGGCTGGCGAATTGCTGATTATACTATTTTTTTTTCTTTTTCACCAAAGTATAAAATAGTATTTAATTATAGTTATAGTATAAAATAGTATTTAAAAGATTTTTTATTTTTTTTACAGTTGATTTATATTGAAGATTTGTAATAAGAATCGGGAGTTTATTGTTAATAAAATAATAATTTTCTAGCAAAAATTTCTATTTATGAAATCCGATGATGCAGTCAAATGAAAAATTATTTCTCAGTTTCTCAGAACAAGAAATGATTTTCCAACTTGTCTTTATAACCTAAGAATTTGATCCAGATGATTTCAAGTAATCATCTATTATCTTCGGCAAATTTTACTTATTATGAATCAAAATTATGATCATCCCTCGTCAATACTAATATTATTTCATGTAAAGTTTTAAAAAATGTACAAGAGTATAAATTTTAGGTATGATTTTTTACTTTCTCGTATACAAATCAAGAGATAGATTTTCATGAAACTCTACATTTAAGATTTCTTTAATTTGTCAGAACTCATATTTGATATTGTCTCTCTGTCTGACTGTCAGTGAACACGATAACTCAAAATAACTTTAAAGAAGACGACGGATAATTGGTATATGGAATTGCCGGCAAATTTGTAGATTTCTGCTCAAATATTGAGTGAAATTCATTAACAGGAAGTCTCTTTCTAGCTTTACAAATGAGCTTTTTAACTACAAAGAGCAAGGTTTATCTCCATCGCTCTTTCCATTTCGTACTCATGCACATAAATGCATGAGTAGAAAATACAAAGAGCTAATTGATTCAAAATATAATTTTTTTTATATACTATACTACTTTGATACAAAAGTAAAGTGTCTAAAATATAGATATCAAATTTTGAATTGAATCCATCAAATGGTTGATTATATGTTCTTTCAAATGGTCCGTTATTCTACCGGGTGGCCAGAAATAAAACACCCCTACTCTGACCTCCCTGGATATCGAACTACTCAGTGTAAAGGCTTGAAAATTTGTGGACATACTATTCAAAAAATGGGGAAACGGATTTCACGAAAAAAAAATTTAGTTCCAGAAATCACCGATAGGTGGCGCTGTACCACTGGACGTATGCTGAAAAGACACAAAAACACGTTTTAAACACATTTTATTTGAATGTACCAAGCATACATGAAACAAGGACGTTATCGATGCAGGGAATGCTGCTCAATATGGTTCCCTTCCTGAAGATGTAAAATGTGAAGTCTGTGGACAGCTTGTTCAACTGCGGATCGTAACTGGTCAGCTGAGATGCTTCTCACATGCAGACTGATACTCTCTTTCAAATCTGCCAAGGTTATCAGATGTTCTCGATAAACAAGGTTTTTTAAGTGTCCCCAAAGCCAAAAATCACACGGATTAAGATCCGGTGAACGAGATGGCCAAGTTGTCGGAAACGCGCGACTGATTATTCTGTCAGTGGTGAAATGTTGGCGAAGAAACTGTTGCACAGGGAGTCCAATGTGTGGAGGTGCTCCATCTTGCATAAAAGTAATGGTGTCAAGGCATTGGCGCTGCTGCAAATGGGGTACAACAAATGTTTCGAGCATCCTTTTGTACCTGTTGGCCGTCACGGTACATGTCTCAAGGCCATTGGAAGTAACCTCTTCGAAAAAGAACGGTCCAAGGATGAATGTGGCTGTGAATCCACACCAGACTGTAACTTTCGGTGAGTGGAGTGGAATCTCTTGGAAGGTACGGGGGTTTGTCGTGTCCCATATGCGACAGTTATGGGTGTTCACTGTTCCACTGAGGTGGAAATGGGCCTCATCGCTCCACAGAATCTGCCACGGCCACGATGCATCCACTTCAACTCTAGCAAGAAATGTCAATGCAAAGGTCAGTCGCATCTCCCTGTCTGTGGCCAGCAATTGTTGATTAGGGCGGATTTTGTACGGGAAACAATGCACCATTTTTCTGAGTACGTTCCACACTGTGCTATAGGGAACACCCAAGTGTCGTGACACTGCACGTGCACTACTGCAGCCTAAAACATTATCCATTGACTGTTCAACAATACCGGTGGCAACATCTTCAACGACATCTGAACGAACCGGTTTGCGTCCTCGACCAGGCTGAACTCCAAGATGTCCAGTTTCCTCGAATCGAGCGATCATTCTCCTGAGAGCTTGTGGAAGCAATGGTCCCTTACGCAAATCCTTAAGTCGGCGAAACTCTCGAAGTGCTGCTGGAGCATTTCCTTTATTCTCGTAAAACAACTTCACAAGCAAAGCGCGTTCTGGCAGCGTGACAGCCATCACTAATAAGAATGACATTCCCCACCTTTTAACTTCTTTTATACCCAGAACATGGCTTCTAACCATGCTTTATGCAAATTTTTCTGGTTACAGTATGAAATTGCAGTTACAACGGGAGTTCTAGCTTCTTTACTATTTTTATTTTCCATAAGGGGCAGAAAAATTAAAAAGGAAGCATGGAAGCATTCCATTCCGCATAAACATTTTAATTTTTATTATTATTTGTGTCTTTTGATCATAGTTCCAGTTGTGCAGCGCCACCTATCGGTGATTTCAGGAACTAATTTTTTTTTCGTGAAATCCGTTTCCCCATATTTTGAATAGTATGTGTACAAAATTTTGAGCCTTTACACTGAGTAGTTCGATATCCATGGAGGTCAGAGTAGGGGTGTTTTATTTCTGGCCACCTTGTATATTTTCTCACGCTTATAAATTTGTTATTTTATTTAGAAAACTGTAGTTCTGTGACAAAGTTGTGGGCCAATCGGTCTGCAAAAAATACTCCAAAATACATTTTATCGTTATACTTTAAGTTAAAATGCTGGATTCATGTGAGTAACCGTCATTCACCAATGTCATACAAGGTAACTAAGATACACAATTTCATATCGTGAGAGAAATAAATAATTTTTAATTCAGAGTATGCGAGAAATTTAAGGGGATACCACTTCCGTTTGTTTTAAGATAAAATTAATGCACAGAAACAAGTATCATTCATATTGGGATAAAGTATCAGAAATTCTTATTTATGATAGATTACAGTACTGGTCATTGATACATTGTAATCGTGATACATAGTTAATTTCTAAACCAATAGGGAGAGTCTGCTTCATGATGCTTTAAATGTGATAAATATCATTTTTAAGTTGTTTGAATATTTAAGGGCATTATTAAAAAAGATTACCAAATCTAAATCTTTATAAACCCTCTTGATCTTATCAATTTATTTAGAAAAATAATTCTAACACTAATTCTGTACTACAAACCTAAACAGGCAAAAAAGATCTATGCTCCAAAGATCAAAGTTGATAAAATGATAAAGCCTTAATTCAATAATTAACAATTAAAAAATAAGTTGATTGAATTAAAATCATTAAAATGTAACAGTTGCATTTTAATGATTGCTCTTGTAGATGGGATACAAATACTTTTCTTGTTATAATTATTCCACAGATTATTTGTGAAAGTTTGAGCTGATGTTAATTATTTAGTTAAATAAAATATAATAAATACTGAGAGTTGAAAATGGAGCAGTTGACCAAGGAATGAACTCCAGAATGGCATTGCAAATTTCACTGTATATATTATTTTTCATAACAAATTAGCAAATACATTTTCCCTCTACATCTTATCGTTACTTATTTTATATTAAATTTAAAATATAAATATCACATTTAGCATAGTATAAAATTATATAATCATTATCAAATTTCTTTAAGTTTGTTATAAACCTCAAACCAAACCATTATACTTATTCTTTTACTACTTTGTACTTCAAAATTAGAAACTTTAAATTACCTTTCAGGGATAAAGTTTTGTAAAAGGAATTTTATATTTCCAATTCAAATTTAAAATGACTACAAACTCTTTGGTCTATCTCAAGATTACTCGGACTCATGTCGAGCCATATCCGGCGAATAGCAACTTTGAATTTCAAATATCTCTACATGAGTTGCTATAAAATTCCCTAAATGCATTTCTCTTGAATGTGAAGAAGATACCCTGCTGAGTGTGCTCTCTTTCAGCTTAATAAGAGCGCTTTCACTTTCTAGAAAAATAAGTTTTTGTGCTCATTGAGTCATCAAGAAAGCTTGTGCTTCTGAAAATTATGCAATAGTCGAATAAACAAATGAGGGAACTTTCTTATAAGAATTTTTGAAAGAAAATTTATCTTGGAATAATTTTCAAATTTTTCATAATATTATCTATAAAAATAACTTAAGCATAATTAAATGTAAATTTTTATGATATAATTATTTCTATTTAATAAAAAGGGAATATTTATTTCTTCAAGAAATAAAAACTAATGCGTGTTTATTGGTAGCTTTTAGAACAGATCTACTAATTTCAAGACAAAAATACTTCAGAGAATGGGCACTTCACAGTAAAATTTTAAAGGTTTGATTTCATTTAAATAAGAGTAATATAAGAGTAATTAAATAGATGTAATTAAAGCACAGTAATATTTTAAACATTTTAATTTGATTTCAATTAAATAAAAGTTTAAGAGCTTTTTATTTATATTTTCTAATAAAAATAATTAATTTTTATACCATCAAAAAATTAAAAAAATACTACAAATATCATTTTAGATAACTTTTTTATTCATTTCTAACAGTTTCTCAAAACTATTTTCTTATCTAATTTTTAACAATGTATTCTAGACCTGCAATGGAATGAAAATGATTGATATAATTTTAACGAGTATTTAAAGGTGTATTATTCTTCCAATTTTGGAAGCTAAGAGAAAATATTTTACCTTTATATTTTCAGATATTTTGGCATTATAGCAATGAACTTATTCTTCCTTATTAATTTCATCAATTATTAGTTATTAGGGGAGTTTTCCAAATTATTAAGTTATATATTTGAATTTTTCCAAAATTATATTAGTCATTTTTAATTAACATTCTTCACGATAATTACTGCTATGTTAGATGCTCTTGAACAATAGAAATAGAATGCACTGGAAATAATAGAATCAATTGCCTGTTTTACATAAGAGATTGAAGTGAGAGAGACAATGAATATTTAGCTATTAGATGAAACAAGTACATATTTCATGAAACTGTTACGTCGTTTGACGATGTTTATAGGGAGATTCATGCTCATTATAAAGAGAGCAGGTATAACTATAATACAGTGACATGGTGTTGATATCTATCATAATTTAAATTTTAAAAATACGTTTTATAAGCATCTATAAATATCAAGATATGATTTAGTTATTTAATTAAAATTATAGTCCAGTTTAATCCCTAAAAGTATTAACTAATATGTTAAGAGCAAAAAAATTAAAAAAAAAACGAAATAGCTCAGTTAACAGTTTTTATATACATTTTTTTTTTAATTTGTTAAAATTCTATGAATCATTATTTAAAATGTTTTTAAGTGTATATTAAAAATTTATCAGTTCAAATAAATAAACACTGCTTGAAAGCTTTAAATAAATAATTTATAATGAATGTATCTACTATGCAGGGTTCCATGCGGAGGAATTTATGGTAAGAGATTGATTTTTACTTAAATATATTATATGGTTTAAGGGGTTTTCTGGACAAGGAAATTTAGAGATAATGGATTCTTTCGTTAACCATGTTTTTCGTTCATATTTGCAGCAAAATTTAGATTTACAGATTCATTTTGCGGTATTGAATAGAATCAAATGAAAAGCAATATACAGAGTGCACACTAACAACCTTCTATTCCTTCTTAACACCCCATTAACTAGGGTATGGTTGCAGCTATTGTCATAAAATTTGTGACTAGGTGTAAAAAATATAGTCAAAAAATGGCTAACAACTTTAAAGCTCAGTTACTATTATATTTGGGAATTTTTTTAAAAAATCTTGGAATCTCTATTTTAAGAAATCTTTTCCTTTTTTTATGATGGATGCCATATTTTGAAACAAATATCTACTTTTGATTAAAAAATTTAAAAGAAATTTGACGTTTCGTGATTTTTTTAAGATTTTCATTTATCATTCTTCTACGTGTGGTGAATTTGTCACTCTTAATTTTGAAAATGCAGTTCGAATGATAACAGTATTATTAATTACAATGTCTCAGAAGTCTAACGCTTCCTCGTAATCCCTATTAGCAATTCTTAATACCTCGGGAGAGGCATATCAAAATAAGGACGAGATGCTTCCGGTATGGTGGTTGAATCTCGACATCCTGGAGGGTACATTTGGGTAGGGGTCTGGCTCCTGTGTATGACGGGGAACACTTTTTTAGGGAAGAGAAGTACCAAGGCCAATAGGGTTTAACCACAATTAATTCATATTTTTTACAGTAGATATTATAAGAATTTTAGGGCTAGTGTTGCTGTTGCAGCGGTACTGTCATTAAGTATTAATTTGTGTGCCTTCGGGTGGATGGGAGAGTCAGTGATATGACTAACAGTAATTCCTGAAATGTCCAATTTTTGTTGTAAAACGCTCTTTTATAATGCTAAACAAGTTTGGAATAACCATGCGTAAATATATTACTCCTGTTATCTCATGGGAAAATTATTTCATAATGCATGCAACTGTTAATTATAATTTTTAAGAAATATTTAATACAAATTTTACCTTATTTTCAGATTATAATTTTATCAGAAATCTGTCATTCATTCAAGAAAACCCATCATTTTGAGTCATAAAAATATTTCAATAGTAAAAATTTAAATCGAATTTCGAATCCAACTTCCGCCCTCAACAGAATTTCAAGAAATCAACCAAATCAACCTTCAAAATATTTAAAATACTAAAATAAGAGATATTTTCAACTGTTTAATGCGAAAATTCAAGCGTCTCGAGCAGAAAAAAGAAGCATTGCATCGTCCAAGCTTCAATTAACCTACATATGCCAATGTTCCGTTTGATTAAAGACTTCTTTTTTAAATGCCTCGGATTCTCAAGGTCGCCATTTATGTATCTTCTTCGGATTTGACGGCCTTTCCCCATGTTCGAACAAAATGAATGCCAAATAATGAGTTACGCTTCCTGAAAAACGATCTAGATCATTCTAGACCGATAGGTCCGACATAATGTTTATTACGTGATAACCTCGGGGTGTGAATAGACGGTGCTGAGGAAAATAGCAATCAAGTTCTTCTTTGTTTATTTTGTATCTAATCTCCATGCTAAGTATTAATGGAAATCAAATTTTATTAATTAATATTTTTTATAGTAGACGTTATAATGAGTTTTGGGTTGCCGTTTTATCTTTAAATTACGAGAAAATTATGACAAGTATTTTGAGGAAGTATTTTAGCATTTTCTAATGAGGAAATTTTTCATGAATGCTTTTATGTGTGAAATAACGATTGATCAAATTCCACATTAAATTATAAATGATTTTCGCCACATTTTCAGCTAATTTATTGATTATTTTTTTAGATATCAGAAGTATTAATTTTGAAAAAAAAAGTCTTATATTCAAGATCCAATCAGTCTATTTTTCGATGAAGTGTAAAAAATTAGAATCTTTGTTTGGCCAATATTCAGTACTTGAATAATCAAAAAATGAAATATTATAAATTTCAGAAAAATATCTTGGTCAAGGATTCCTTAGCATTGAAAATTATGTTTCGCATTCAGAAAAAGAAACCTCAAAAATTAATGAACCATTATTAAAGAATTTTCTGGTTGAAAATTAATAATTTTATGATGAGTTGTTGTTATAAGGGGAGAATATGGTCAAGGAGCATCTTGAATTATATTGTTCAACGATATACACATCAGCAACACTTTTACATAATAATAAAAAAGAACTATATCACATGTTAAAGTAGATAATCGCTATTTTGCATATAGATGTCGGACCGCAGCCATAAGTACCACTAACTAAAAAGTAGAATGATATGAAAAATAAATATAATATAAACTAAAAATTTTGTTTTGGCTTAAAAGAAACGAAATCCGATCTGAGGCTTATTTAGATATTGTGATTTTATCCTAATATCCAAAAAATCTTTATGCTTTTTTTTTACAGACATCGGTATTTATTAGGATTGAACATTAGGGTCAGAATACATGACAGTTAAGTAAATATAATAAAATACCTGAGAGACTGATTTATTATTTGGATTAACCGTTCAACTTATCCTAATATTTTATAATTCACTGAATTAATATGCTGTCACAAATTTCTTTATTTATCAAAGAGGAAATTTAAATATTTGTTGTGACTTATCCCACCTAGTCGAAAGTAGCATCAAACCAGGTACATGAGCCCGAAAGCCTTCATATAATGTTACACTGCAATTGGACTCGAGAACAGCTGGCCTTTGTTGAAACCAACGCAGGCCAAAATGTGGGCAGGAACAGTCTGAGTCTCATTTGGACACAGGGGATAAACCTTGTGGCACGTCACAAGACATTATATGCGAGTGTGTCCACTTCGAAATGTAGTGAATTGTCTGATTGCGCCTGGCACCAACCCCAATCAAAACAGCATTAGAGCGACTTTTCGAATATCATTCATTCACGGGGATCCTCCTCCAAGAAGAACATATATCTTACCTGACCTAGGTGACTATTTCTGAAAAAATAAGGCAACCACCATGAGCAGTATCCTTATCATTGCCCTCTCTGGCTAGACCATCATCAATCTCATTTTCGTGCACATTCACATGCGACGCAACCCACAGAAATTGACAATGAAGAGATTCAAAAGCTGGACAATGTTTCTTGTCGGGCCATTCAGGTATTTAAATAATTAAATTGATCTATTTGCAGGTCCCACAATGCTTAGCGACTGTAGGCAACTGTCTATTTTGCCTAAATGAATCATCCTCTGTATATTATTATTATTATTATTCATTCATAAATATGTCATTAAAACAGATGTTCGATGTTTATAAATATTATAAAAATTCAATACCTTTTGAAAAATAATCAAATCTGACAAATTATTCTTGAGGCAGAATTATTACTACCCATTCGTTTTATTATTCACAGAATATGCATTTTTATAATTGTATTTATTTGGGAAATAAGGCAAGTGACATCTTTTTAATTTGATTGCCTACCCTTCTAATCAACTGACATAGCAGTTGCTGCTATGTTTAATTAGAAATCAGTCTCAGATTTTTCACATTTTCAGTAAGTTTTAGCATCTGCTGACTCTTTCGACCATATAGCATTTAGAGGTAATTGGATAAATGTTACCAGTATTGAAAATTCAAGTCATTCACGTTGACTCATTCGTATTAGAAACAACAAAAAGAAAATTTAAGGTTACACCTGGAACATACGATCTTTTCTTAAGAAAACAATTACTTTCCCTTCTCGACATGAGTTGATAAGATAACATAAGTAATAACCGAGTTACTTTTCATGTACTGAAGCAAAATCGCCGATAGGCTTCCAATAACCCACAGCGCAGAATAACAATCAATTTATTAAACCCTTTCACGATTGCAGAACGGGTCATAAAGTTCGACTTGACACGAAAATGTTCGCAAGGTCGGATTAGAGGTACGCCTCGCTCCTCGGTGAGACCCAACACGTAAATCACAACAACTGGCGAACAGTGGAGTAATTTTTTTTTTCAAAGTAAAAAAAAAGATGACGCGGACTCGAACAAAGAAAACATTTCGAAACATTTCATTTGGAGAAACATGCGCCCAGTCACGATGAAGCCTCGACATTGAAGAATTGGTAAATAACTCTTAATCAAACTTGATGGGTTTTGATAACCCAGACAAGAATTTACAAGTAAAGCAGAAATACAACAATCGGAATCATTCCTTTGTTCTTAATTAACGCATTTCTTCTCTAATGCTTTAGAGATCGATCGCTTTATAAAAGTCATTTTGTAACCTTTTGACTGACGCAGTACTTGTTGGGTAATTCGTGCTGTAATAAAAACGAATTTTTTTTCTGTTATGAACAAGATGACTTGTCGATAACCTTAGGTGAAAGCTATATTCTTTTGATTTAGTTTCGCAATATACATTTTATTATGAATCAGATTGTAAAGCCTTTGGTCGAAGAAACAAAATTCTCATTTCATAAAAGCTGGATTTCAGCGTACTTTGTTTTATAACTGAATAGGAACACGAACAATGTATGATATAGACAGAAAAATAAAGTACTTTAATGATCAAAAAGCAATTCAATATTACCATCAAACAATTTTTTTCTTTTTCACAAATTCAATTTAAAAGTATCACTAATTTAGTGCAATATTTGTTATTGAAATTTATTTATATGAAGGCATCATTTTCAAAAGTTACTATCTTACTATCTTAAAAGTTACTATCTTAAGTTACTTACTTAAAAATTATATCAGTTTACAACCAGAAATTCATCAGAAATCAGCAGAGAAAGACCTCCCCAATTAAAATAAACGATCGAATTATTGCTAAGAACCAATTAAATTAATTCCATTCTTATTTGTTATAAGGTTGTTTATTCTTATACATGTCTTAGCACAATAAAAGTAATCGACATGACTTGTATATGCCTCTACAAATCATGAATAAAATCAATGTATATATATAAAAGCAATCAACAGTTTATGAAAAATCTCAAAATCATTACTTTTATAGCCTGTTTTTATTTCCTCAGTAAAAGGAATGAAAAACATAAGCAGTATTACCATGCTTTACAAATTAGTAAGATATACGTTTATATTCTACCAGGAATATGGAAGAAAGCAAATCTTTATTTTCGATAACAAATAAATGCCATATTTTCTGCGTCTATTTCTTAATTAATTGTTTAACACTTCTTAAAATCTTATAAATGCAAATGTTTACACACTGTAGGATTTCAAATATTCATTTAATGTCCCCAGATGAAAAAAGCTTGTTAAATCTTTCTTAATTCTGAAGGATGTTAAAAAGTAGGGGATTTACAGGAAAAAGGATTATTTAAACAGAAAAATAATCTATCATCTAAAATTGACAGAATTTTCAACATATTGCGCTTATTAATTATTAACACCTTCTGTTTGGATGTGATCCTAGTTTGAATTTTATTAATATTTCCTTATATTTTGTGTTTACTTTTTAAATTTTGCGAGTATTTATTTTTACTATAAGCAAAATTATGACATCATGAATCTGGTTTAATTGTGAATGGCAAGTTGTATAAAATTAATTAGATATCCATAGCCGCACTGTGCTGTAGGCACGTTTTTTTGTATTTTTATTTAAGCGCCGTCTACGCTTTGATTATCAAAAATAAACAGTTTATATTTACAAGAATTCTCTCTTTTTGTCTGAACTTACTTTCTGCCTCATTACCAAAAATCTACCTTTTCTATCCAATTAGTAGACAAGAAGTATTTCCTTTAGTAAATCATTTTATGAATCTTTTATGATCATGTTTGTTACTCAATCGTTTTTTTATTACTATTTATCATGCTCTAATAAAACTCGTTGCCCAATCATAACGAATCTAACTTCCGTCATTATTGCTTAATACTTCTGAACCAATAACTCGAAGTACTGAATTTTCGCCCTGGATGGACCACCAAGGACGATGAGAATGAAATTTTAGTCTATGAAAGGGGTAAAGGTCAAAAATAAAATTGGGAAGAATGTTCCGATTTATTTCATTTTTTTCAGTCTTCTTTTTTTTTGTGATATTTTTCGGCGAATTTTTACAGATTATGTCTGAGAATAATGAAAGAGTGCTGATGTCTTTCGGTTAAACATCAAGAATCTGAAATGACGTATTTTTTTAACACTTTCAAGTGATAACTTAAGCTGCTGTCAAATTTTTATTTATTTATTTATAATAGAGAATTGTGCTTGTAGTTTCCTGGTTCTTACTCTCATATTCATTCTTTTTTCATATGATTTATTCTATTTCTTTTTCGGAAGCGATTTTTTCGCCTTGCTTCCTGCTTATATTGTGAAATGGGCGAGGTTCCCTTGTTAAAAAAATGGGTAAAAATTCACCACAACGATATTTTGTGACTCTTATGAGCTTAGAAAAATAGAGATATTTTAACCAAATGTTTACGCACGGCAATATAATTCCTTCAAATTTTATTTTGTTCAGAAATGGGCTTTTTTAAATTCTTAATTGTTAGGAAATTTTGTGACTTTTCGGAACTTCTAAGAACAAAAATTTGTGAATCAAAATATTTAAACACAAAAATGCATTTCCTTCAAACTTCATCATGTTCAGAAATGTGCTTCGTTTATTCGTAATTGCAACAAAATTTTGTGGTTTTAGGTTACCTTACACAAGCTTATAAGAAAAGACATTTGTTATCCAAAATATTTACACACGGAAATATAACTCCATCAGACTACATTTTATTCTGAAATGTGCTTCTCGTATTAGTAATTGTACAGTTTAAAAACTTTCAGAATTATATATTTTATGTTGTTTATGTTTCAAAATTAGACAGATTTAAATGCTTGATCCTTCGCTATCATGTAGAACACGAAAATTCTAAGGAGAATAGTACGGGGAAAACCCTGCACGAAGCAACTACAAACAAAGATTGCATGAAATTGAATTGGCCATGAAATGTCCAAGCTGTAAAATAATCGGCTTATCTAAGACAAGGAATTATCTTTATACAGTTAAAATAAAGAAGGTAAAACAAATTTTCGAACGATTCTTCTGATTTTTATGCTTATGTATGCTTCTCTGTTGTCACGCACGTCTCTTGGGATTTGGTTTCCGCTTCGTTTTAAAGAACTGCTTTAAGCATAAAAGCAGTTCAAGCATTATATTCATTGATGATATATTGTACTTAAATACATATCTAGTGTATTTATTCGAAATCGCCTGTATTAAAGACCTTAGAATATTTACCCCAAGAATGACGGCCTTAATAAAATTAATTCAAATGATCAATGCTTATGTGTTAAATCATATGATTTGAATAATATGAATGCTGGTTAATAGTAATAATAACAGAGTAATAATAACAATGGTTATTATTACTCTGATAGGTCTTTAAAAAAACTCGACTGCAAGCTGGGAACAATTTTTTTCATTCAGAAAACGCTGCACCCTCCCCCTTTTTTTTTACAAAATAGAATAGGCAGCCATTTTTTACTGAACAGACTTGTTAATTTTGTTTGTCGTTTCGTGTGTTCTTATTCCAATTCAATCATGTCAGATTTGAATATTAATGTTTAGTCTCAATATTATGTAGGTTATGCAGTTCTCTCTAATCTTTTAAACATTTAAAAAATGATTTATTCTTTCAATGCAATCAAATTGCAAAGCAAAGTCTGGGCTAAAAACTATGTAAAATAACATTTTTTCTTCTTCTTAGAATCTGACCAACGAAAGATTAAAAACAGAAAAATGAATAGTACAAGCTTCAAATATTTTAGTGATTGGTCTTATTCAGCAGCTTTTTGGGCACTTTAAAATTTTTCATTTTGTAATATGTCTCTTACTTAGAAATTATAAAATATCTTATTAGTTAATCACATCTACTCAAAAATTTATTACACTTATCTGAATAAATATTGGAAAAACTTATGAAAAAAGCTTTGCTAGAAAGTTTTAAACACAAAAAAAGGCTAAGATGTTATCTGTAACTATCTAATCTTATACTACTGTTCAAAACTTTAAAAAAACCTTAGAATCCAATCAATCAAGATATGTCGAAAAAAAATCCCGAATTCAATTGCCACTTTGATGGATGCTTATCTGGAAACAATCGATCTCGCCTTTGACCTTTAATAGCAATTAAAAGAAGAAAAATCCTTTATTTCTCTTCCTGTGTTTTAAGCGATGTTCAGTGTAGTGCCTCATTATTGTTAAATGTCAAACACGTGGGATTTGCAAGCTTAATTCTTGAACTGCTAAATCACCCATTTTGATAGATTTGAGACTTGTTGATGGAATTATTAAAGGATAGTAAGGTGTTTTTAAACATACATTTAATTATTTTTGAATTTAAAAGATAATTAAACTATGCATGATTAACTTTCATTTAATTAAATACCTTTATTTCTTTTTCTTTCTCTATTTCAGACGATTTTCCGTGTTGCGCCACATTATTGCTAAATGACAAAACAAATAGGATTTGCAAACTAAATACTAGAATTTCCCAACCTGTCATTGTGACGGATTTCTGATTTGTACTGAATTAATAAAACATGTAAAGGTACTTTTATGGAGACTAAAAAAGGTACTTTTATCAGACTACTTTTCAAATTCAAAATATAATTCAAATATGATGATAGAATACCATGTTATTAACTTCGTCAAGAATTTTTTATTTTAAGTATATATAAAGTAATAAAAACAAAACGCATGTACTGTAATACCTACACCTTTTATATTGAAAGCTTAAAAAGTTTAGATTTCATCCGCTAATTACTGTTAAAAATTAACCGGATAAATTATCTGTTTCATAAAATTCTAAAAAGATACATGCTCCGAAAAAATTTAAAATAATTGATTTTTTTTCTAAATATTATTCTTAACAATTATTTATTTCAACCCTAAAATATTTTGTGAACGTTTCTTGTGCACATCGATGATTGCGTTCCCATAGAAAATTTTGGAAAATTGCCATCATTGTGTCGTAATTACCGAAAAATTGGTCTTCCATTTTACCTAGAATATTACTTACAGGCCGAATTTTAGCAATTGTAAAATTTAGATAACAATTCAATAAATAATTTTATCGGAGTAAGATACATTGTGAAAGTGAGGAAAGCAATATTTATTCTTGGTCTTATTTATGCATTTACTGTGGAAATATTTTTGTCTTGATGCAGATTTCATATTTCTACTAAGGGAGCTTCAAGACAGAAATAATTGAGAAAATTCAAATCTTAAAAGTACTAAGATATTAGGTCAAACAAGGATGCAAATTCGAACTATTTTAAAAGATAATGTTAACTAAGAATTGGTCAAAAGAAACTAAGCAACACATTCAACTCATATTCAAAGAATTAAGTACTAAAGCAAAAGCTATTATGCTTTATGTAGGAAGAAAGTAACTCCAGCATTCTCAAATGCGCGCAAGTGATATATAATATCATTACTTTTATTTCTTTCATTCATATTATTTCTTTTCTTCATAAAATGTCTTTCGTTTCTTTATCAGCAGAACCAGAGATATAAATCCACAAACTTCACATTTTACTTATTTTATACTAGCCGCCTTTGATGACCAGATGGTTCGCCATGAGTAATGCGTTCTAAAATTTTCAATTAAATCACGTATTTATTAGCCAAAATTTAAGAAATAGTTAAGACTAAAAGATTCAGTTATTAGTAGTTAAAGAGTCGGTAACTTTATTCGGAAAAACTTTTGAGTTTAATGCTCTAATAATTTATCGATTATGCTTCCAAAATATTAAAAATGTTTTTTTCGGTGATATTGCCAAAATGTTAAATATGTTTTTTAAAGAAAGCGAAAAAGGGAAAAAATTATTGAATTAATGATACAGATATTGCAAACGATTATAGAAATATGCCATTAAGTCGATTTCAACGCATATCCTGTCTAAATTAAATCAGGTTTATTGTAAATAAAGATAATTTATGGAATTGATAATATAGATATTGCAAACGATCATAGAATCCATTGCTTTGTATTAATTTTTTTGAAAATATCACATTTTATATTTCTTTTATTTTATCCAGTTACGTGCTAAAAGTTGCATTTCTTTTGATTTATTTTGCGATGATAGTTTTTTTTAATTCGAACTTTCGGCATTCTTTTATTTTATTCAGTCACGTGCTAAAAACATGACTAAAATATTTCTTTAAAAATTCGTTAAAAAATAAAAGCTTACGTTACAAACTAAAAAAACTGACACTGTTAGAAAGCTAATTTTTTAATCTTTAGATTGATATAAAAATCATGTTTGTGCAATAGTATTTTCGGAAGTTATATCAGAAAAACGTTGAAATTTCATTTTAATTTTAATTAATTTAAATTCTAATTAAAAATTCGAAAATAGGGCTCCGAGGTGTACATTCCCGACCTCCAAGGTATACATGTACCAAATTTGGTATCTGTAGGTCCAACGGTCAGGCCTGTAGAGCGCCAACACACACACACACACACATTGAGCTTTATTATAAGTATAGACTATGTTCTAACTCCAAGCATTTGAAAATAATAATCGCTTAAACCCTGCCATTATTTTAATCCATGGACTCGGTAACTAGAATACTTGGATTGTTTTTTCTTTATCCGAAGATAGAAACCATCCACAAAAAAAAAAAAAATGACGTTATGAATTTCGACTTTGTTACTCCCTTTTACGAGTATTCGTAAAAGGGAATATTTATTTAGATGTTGAGAACAATTGAAGAAATAATCGATTTGACAATTATCGTCATCCAATTGTGCAAAAATAGAATTTTTGAAATTATTTTAAAATATATATATATATATATAACGAAAAATTTTTGGAAATCATGAATATAATGTGTTAAGAAGGATTAACAGGCCAAATCAAGTATAAATTACTAATGAACCCTATAATTTAAGTTCGATTACAGAAATTACTAAAATCCTGTCGCTGATTTCAAGTTTCTCTTATCTAAAACTGATAAGCCTGAAGAAAATAATTAACCAGTAAAACTTTTCTTTATTAATTTATGAAATTAAATTATGAACTGTCAAAATACTTAGTACATTTTCATGAATTTACTTTCGATTTAATCGAGGAACTTTTATGCTTGTGGCCTTGAAGATTGAAATTACGATCTCGCGTTGATTTCATTACAGAGATTTTTTTATAGAATATCGAACAACCATGGCCATGAACAAATTGTCCCAGCGTCGAGACATTTATGAGTTTCCAGAATATTCTTTCTGTTTTTCTCTTATCAAGATTTGGCCTCTCTTCAGCCAAGAGTAATTGCTGATAAAAACACAATGGAGGGTATATATGTTATGAGAAGCAGTTTCCTCTTCCGCTACGTAATTTGGATCTAAATTTTAGTTGAACTATTTTATTTTGTCAATTATTTTTGCTTTTTATTGCCATTCATGCTGTGTTAAGATAGTTAATATAGATAGATTAATGTGAAATAATAACCAACTATTTCAACAACAAAAACGAGAATCGTGATCAATCTTTGTAATTGCCATCATCAGTTTGAGCTTAAAAATCTGTAATTTGAAGCAAGAGAAACAATTTCCTTATCTAACTGATTTCCACTTGCGATATGTTAGAATTTGAGTTGGAATGGATGCATGTTATTGCAATTAATGAAGGTTGATAATTACTGAAATCAAAGTATGGAAGTAAAGAAAAACATAATTTTATTGCTTCGAAAAAGCCTTATTATTTAGAGCTTCTATATGTGCGTAGGCAGATTTTGTGATTTTCGTAGTATTTAAATTAAATGTTTTCATCTAATAACCCCATTTTGCAGCAAAAAATGTTTTAGCATCATTTTCAAAGTATGTTTGAAGTTTCCCATTTAAAACAAACTGGAATAAAACTCATTTAAATTATCTACAGCAAAGAAATATACATTCTGAAAGATTACAATAAAGATAAATGTAATAGCAATATTTGGTAAAATTTTGAGTTTTGTAACTAATTATATAGTACTTGAAGGCCCAATTCGTTTGTTTTGTAAGCAGGCTTAGATATATGGTGTAGATAAATATAAGCAGTGGTGACAAGCTTGTACAAACATTTTGAATGTTTTCAAATTAGAAAATTCTTTAGCCTCTCTTTAAATACGATGGTAAAATTAGTTTCACATTATAACACTTTTTTAA
>JAPMOQ010017338.1:69244-89738 GCA_026543055.1 Argiope trifasciata
AGTTGTAATTGCGAGACTCAATCCCGCTAATTCAATGGTCTATTAATCGCACGAATCTAGTGAGCGCTAAGTCTGATGTTGAGATTGATATGATACTCCTTGAGTTTTAAGTTTTTCTTTGATCTTGAGACGAGTTTGGAGTATTCTTCATTGGAAGGTTAATTCCAAAATGTCCCTTATACTGCTTCAAAACACATATAAAAATCACTAATCCCTTTAAAAATTAAACTTTTTAGTAAAGAGAGATAAACTTTCTTGCTATTTTCGAAAGCGTTATATGAAGCCCTCGTGATATTCAAAATGAAACTGAGATAGTTAAACAATCTTTTTACTCAGATTTTTTTTTTCAGTTAATATATTCGAAATCTTCTACGTCAGTGAAATTTCATTAAACTATATTATGTTAAAGACATATTCTCTCCTTATGGTATTTTATTATTTAAGGAAGTATACTCCAATGCCGGAAGTGCAAGTGTTAAGAATTCAATATGTTCATTTAAAAGCATTCCGCTGATCATATTTTCACTATACCCATCCCAATGTTCGCCAGTCATATCTGTATGGCTCCAAAACACTTTGAGTAATTTAACAGATTTGTTGCCCTCATCTGAAAAGAAAAGTTATGTTACGACATCCAGTGCTCTGAATCTATGCTGAATAGGATGACCATTTCCGTGTGCCTCACACCTCGCTGACTTGAGTGCGATCGTCGATCAGCTTTATCCTCCCCCCTTGTCTGAAGAACAGTCAAACTCGATGAAAAGCTCTTTACGCAATCGAATCACGTACAAAATCCTTTCAAAGGGCCTTATAAAATATACGTAGGTCGTTCGATAGTTGGGTAGCTTTAAGTTCCCCTAAAGCGACAACAATAATTGGAAGGCTTCAGTCAAATGCCACTGTTAACAAATAGTACCTCCTTTCGTAAGATCTTCTTTATACTTACAGGCACGATGTTTACCAAGTATTTACTATGTTTAAGAAGTCTTGCTCTTATTAAACAATAAAGTTAGAAATTAGAAAACAATTTTCCCACAAACTAAATAGTAATTAATTAAATGTCTTTTTTATGGAAAACATATACGATGGAAATACTGTAAATATGTAATATAATGGTTCTTGAATCAAAGGATATTGAATTTAAAGGATAGCATTTATTGAAGATTGTCGGTCTATTTTCACCTTCCGAAAACTCCTGAGGCTTTTGTTAAAGGTAGATTCCTATAGGAAGAATACTTATTGTAATGGTTTTCTTGACAAGACTTCGTTAAATTTTCATCAGTTCTTCACCAATTATAGTCCCTAGAATCAAAAACCATTCGTTCAAATGCTCATCTATTATTCTAGAAGTAACCTGCTGCCGATTCCAGTTACTCGGGTCGCAGCAGCGTTTTGAAAGATTTGTAAATAGCACGTATCACATAAAGCAATTTACGTTGATCATGATTACCTGTAAATATTACCATGTTAAAATGAGTGTAATAAGAAAATTGTATTCATTTATAGTTTTAAGAAAGCATAAAATTGGATTTTTTAATCGGAAAAATATTTTTCAAAATAATCATGAAATTTTAATAAAAATTATGGAAACAAAAAAGAGCTCCGACATTACGTTACTATAAAAGGGTTACATGTGCATACTTTCAAAGATGACCATCAAGGATATTGTGATTTTTAGATAACTTGTTTTAAGCCACTCTCTTATATAGAAGTAGTCGCTTTTTTTTTTACTTTTCCATGAATGTAGGTAAAGTATTCGACAAATATTCGAAGAAGAGATTTTGACGAATCTCCATGTTTCAGAACATATTTTTAGAAAATATCCGTCTAAAAAAATTTAGAATAAAATTTAGAATACTGTCTTTAGATCAAATTTGCACATTTCTTACAATTTTTCAGCAGCATCTATTTGTCCTGCTATTCAAATTCAGTTTAACTCGATAACTTCAATGAAGATAGCTAGATAAATTGAATTAGATAACAGAATTAATATCTATACGGTATGTATCAAATTTCGAGCCAAACTGAACAAAGCATTGACAGTCTGTCAGTCTGTACTTTCAGAAACATGTAAATGCAATAACTCAAAAATGGAAATCTGTAATATATCATATTGTGTGGTATGCGATCATGTTTCTGCATTTAAAGTTCTGTGTCAAATTTTTGTTTTAATCGGTTGAGAAAACACGGAATTGGATTTTTGACTACTATTAACCGAATGCCATGGATTAATCGCCAAATAACTCGCCAAAAATAAGATGATAAATCCACGGCAAAGGTTAACATTTGATAACTATTAAACGACAGTATTATTACAAGGTGTTCTCTGGATTATTAGAAAATATACAAGAAAGTTTTGATGAGATAATACCCGCTATTTTAGATCATATTTCATCTTTCTCTATATTCTCAAAAGTTCAAAATAAAACCATGTTTTTATTTGTAAGGCGTTTTTAATAAATATTTTTATCTCTATTTCCTTGGTTTTCTAACTGAGCCCTGTGGAGTCTTATAGTGCTGAGAAATGCTCTTAGAGTTCCACAAGTGGAAAAAAACAAGGATCACCTCATGCAGTAACAGAAAAATTAATTCTAACAAAAACTTAAAGGTGATTAAGAAAGGCGCCTATAGATAGTATTTAGGTAGCTAATTTTAGATTACTTGTGTAAAAATTAAAAAATATATATGAGCCCATCCAGCTGTGATAGGTGGTATTGGCACGGAATAGAACTAGGGACCTTTTTATTAGAAGCCTCATAACATAGCCATTAGACAAAAGCAATTGCTTTTGTAACGTGGATGCTATATGGCATATGAACAAACAGCCACAATACTCCCCCATCAGTGAGTAGAAAATGAGACGAACGCTGTTATGGCACTAAATGTTTTTGGCGGGCAACGACCGTTTTTAATTGCACCAAGCGTTATGGCGGGAACGAGCGTTTGTAATGGCAATTTTTGCTGCCGGTAGAAGACGTTACGAAGGTTAAATTTGAGGGTTCATTGTCCGAAGTCACTAATATCATGGGTGGCTTAGAATAGAACTCAGAAACTTTTGCTTAGAAGCCTCGTAACATAATCACTAGATAAAAGCAATTGCTTTTGTCCTGTAGATGTTATATGCCAAATGAACTTACCACCAGATAGTCATTAGTTGTCAGAATGTAAAAACTGATAGCACTGAAGGACATAATTGTAATATTATTTATAAGATCAATAACATAATAAGCAAAATTTCAATTCAGCTACATCGCTTTCCTCTGTTTTCATTACTATGTTGAGATTCGGGATCGCGATGATTGAATTCTCAACTTTTCGGTTGGTAGTCAGATAACATAACTACCCGACAAACGTGAGCACTCAATCTTGAGGATGTTATTTGGCTTATAAAGCTTCCACTACTATACTCCCCCCCAGTGAGAGGTGAGAAGAACGATATTTTGTTGCTGCTTAGTGGTGATTTTTGTGGCTGTTTAATTTTTAATGCTTCTTACCATTATTTTTGTTTGGTCCATTATTTATCAGCTTCATATGTTTTTTATTGGTTGATTTTTTATCAGCTTAATTTTTTAAAAATTTCCTGATAATTTATCAGCTTCATTTTTATTTATTTTATTGGCTGATTATTTATCGTCTTTTTTACTTATTGACTGATTATTTATCGTCTTTTCTATTTATTGGCTGATTATTTATCACCACGTTTTATTTGCTGATTATTTACTAGTCTTTTTTTAATGGATGATTATTTATCAGCTTGATCCTCGCTATCTCCAATCGCAATAACTCCTAACTTCTACATACATTTGCTTAATATACTTTTGGACAAAAGTATAAAATCTCATCAGAAAAATCAATAAGTTACAAGGGTTTTATGAGTCTTAAAGCTCAAAAATCACTGCCTATTTAATTTTTCCTTAAGAAGTCTTGAGAATATCTATATTTATAAAAATTATTCAAACACATTCGAGAATTTGTAAAAATCTATAAATTAGCACTAGCATGCATTGTATACAGAGTTGCTGACAGAATCATCACTGTATTATAATACTGTGGAATATTTTTCTGTCAATGAAAAATTGGCTTCAGAAATTGCCTCAATTGCCAAAAATTATGCTCAAAGCTGAAAAGAGAGTAGTGAAATTGGAAATCTAGGGTGAGATATGAATCAAAATAGCTTAAGGGTATAAATAGGAATTGCAACAATGAAAAACAGGTTTTTTGGTATATTGCGAATTTTTGCCTCAAATTGTTGCTTATAATTTAGTTAATTGTGAGCCCAATTGCTTCGACATCTACAATTATGTTGTCCATGGGAGGAGAAATTTATTGATTAAGACAATACGACATAATAATTCAACTAAGGCAGAAAAAATGACGAAATCATTGAATTTAATTGTGTTAACGAGTAATTATAGGTGAGAAATGTAATTAAATATTGCGGAATTTTTTACTAATTATTGAGCCGAGTATAAAATCTACAAATTCTTTATCTACTGAAAGATTTTTACTCTAAAATTAAATCACAGGTATCCAAATATCAATGAATTATATTCCATTGCTTAACTGTCAAACTCAGTTATATTAATTTTCGATGTTTTATACATGGAATTAACATCATTTTCAGACGTTAATGAATATAACTGATTTTCTTTCACTCCAAATATTAACATGAGATAGCACGTTTATATTTCACGAGAATAAAAAAAATCAGTAATATTCGCTACTGAATTCAACAAATTTAATTTCAATCTTTTTCCATTGTCAAAACGTGAAAAAATTCAGATGCGTAGTGGTGCTTTCTTGATAAGCAATTTATATCAAATACGTTAATACATATATGTCTATTTCTTAATCTATTATATTGCTTATAGTCAATTGTAATTTTCTCCTATTTCATTTATTTTTACATTTACGCAATGCTTGGAATATAATTTATTTTTCATACATTTTTGTTACTTCAAATCAAATGTATTTAGAATCGAGTTAAGTTTAGTTATATTAACGTCCCGTTTTAAAGCAACACGAGGGCTATTTTGGGACGGACCTCGTAATTTTGAACCACGGTCAGATGACGAGGACGACACCTGAACTGGCACCTCCCTCTCCACACCACGCCACACCAGCAGGAGGACATTTGGCCTGACAGATTTAGCGTGCAATAGACCCCCTCACACGGCGATTCTTCGGTGTAATCGAGTCTCGAACCTGAAACCCTCCGGTTCCGAATCCGAGACTTTACCACCGGGCCACCGCGGCTCCCGTATTTAGAATCGAATCGAATGTCTTAAAATTAGGAATGATTATTTAAAATTCTTGGTTTAAAGAATTTTTGGCATTCGATCATTATATAGACTTTCTTTGAAAATTTTACCGAATTACTCATCACTGAAAAAGTTAATAAAATTGCAATTTGTTTAGCAAGTTTTATTTTAAGTAATTATATATCCCTGAAGCTATATGAGTAGGAACAAACAACTGCTCAATGATTGCAGTTTATGATTATAAACTGTTGTTCTACATGTAAAATTTACTCTTGTAATAGCAACATATTTTCACATTAATAATGTAATTAGAGACTAAACGTAATCATTCTGACTTACCAGATACAAAGACATCACGTCATCTAATATTTGTTTCTCTATATTCACACAAATAAGTTTATTTTATTGTTGGATCAGATTGCGATTCTCATCAATAATACTTTTCAACTTCAAAACTAAGTTATCAAAAATTTATTTTCGAAAATTCGAAAAAAAAAAAAAAAGAAAACTCCCAATCAATTGCATCACAAGCTTTTATGATGCAAAAATTAATTTTTAAAAAAATAGCAGTAAAAATTTTGGGAAACGAAAGACCATTTTTTTAAAATTTTGTATTTGAGTTTAATTAGATTATTTATATTAAAGCATTATTTGAAGCCTCATAAAAGAATAATTTTTTATCGCTTTATTTGTTCTTTAATTAGAAAAGGAGGGCAACATTTGAGCTACCATCTCATCTAGGAAGTTTCAAACTAGCAGAAGAAAATTGGATCTTCGATGGCATATTTAGAAATCTTCTGATTTGTATATATGGCTGATCTTTGATAAAATCAGCTTCGTATCTTATCACAAGACCAACATTACTTCTATTCATATTTTGAAATGACACTATTTCATAATCTTGAACTACTAAGATTGGGCATTTTGCAAACTTCTTGAAAAGAATATAACCGTTTATTACTATATAACTAGAATAATTTTCACTTGTCTACCCACTTTGTTTGACAGAAATAAAGGGAAGGAAAGTTTGAGGCTTCGTAAGAAGATAAACGCACAGATATACTGAAAACCTTGTCATTAACAGGAAACAGAAGAGTTCTACAGCACTTGAAGACGCTGTAATCATCCTCTTCAAACTAATATCTTCCTTTTATAAGTCATATCGATAGTTGCTTAATTGAAGTCTTATCGTTGATCCCTTAAAAATACCCGTATAAATGTGTCGCCTTGGGCATCAATTCCTAACGGTTATAATTTATTTCTTTTTTCGAATAATGTGTGGCACGGGTTTCCTCAAGTCGGTAGAATCAAATGACATGATCAGAATTTGTTTCGCAAGGGTAGAGGAAGTGTGGAAGATAAAATGAACGTGGTAGCAATTTTCTCAGGTGGTTGCTTTACCATATCGAAAGTTTGAAGTAAAAAAAAAAAAAAACAGGGGTTTTTGATACGTTTTTAGCAGCTACTAGTCTAACGAGCTCAAGGACTTGCAACACCTTTTATTCTGTAACTAGCGGTGAAATTTATCACTCTCATTTTATTTTTCGAATGCCACAAAACCCATTTTGTTAATGATACTGAATTTCCAAAATTATTAAAATGCCTGAGATAATTTAAATTTTTTTTATTTTAGAAAATGTGCGATTTTTATATCTCAAGTATATTAATTTTCTATTAATTTAATCTTACTTATTAAATTTGTTATTAATTTAATTTTACTTACTTATTACTTAAAAATATTCAAATAACTTAATCACATGATATATTATAAGAGGAGAAGTTTCAATTAACAGTATACTAAGCGTTATTCAAAATTATTTGAACAATCAAAAATTAAAACGAAGGAACATCCCTATATTTTAAATTCAAACGCCATAATTTTATATTTTGTTGAACCAGCTTTGGCCTCAATTATTCCTCCTGATATCAAAATATTTCTGCACCATTTAACAGTTAATATTGCTTCACTTGTCTTTGGTAGTACGACTAAAATTGTTGAACAGAAATAAAGTCTATAAAAACTTTTTGACTCTTAGCTCTTATTGTTGTTTTGAATGTTTGACAGGCGAAAAAAATATCTATTATATTAATGAGTTAAAATTTCTAAAATTAGCCGAAATGAATGTAAAAACCAATTCATTCACTTATAAAAATAATTTTCGCCATCAGCCTTTCGAAAAAGTATGAATTATTAAAATATGCTGTCTAACCTAATAGTTTTAAGAAAATAATGGCATTTAAAAAATCACTAACACTCATACCCATTTACAAAAAATGCAATAAATTTCTAGAAATTCATTACAAAACATTAAACACAGAAATTCATTACGTTATCTGCTTCACAGTATTCTTTGTTAAAACTAAAAAAATATGATATGGTATATTCATATCAGATTTTGTACGACAAAAATTTTAAAAGACCCAGAAAGAAGAAATGCCTAAGTTTCAATTATATCTTGTAGTAAAAACTCATGTAAAAGTTTTATTTGTATCAATATATTTTTTTCATTTTTATTGTGATTGTTACTAATTTAAAAAAAACAGCTTCAATATTTAGAAATATGGAAAAATTCTTGTTTCTAAACCTCAGCCATATTATAGGCGTTGCACATTTTGCAATAAACGAAATTTTTTTTATTATATCTCATTTTGTAAGATAGGTTTTTACAGTAACAAAGTAATGTCATGAATAGAAAGAACTTTAACGGCATTTTTTTTTCAGATAAGGTTTAAGCACCTAAAGGTCGTACAGTTTATCTGGGCATCTTTTTGGTTTGAACAATCGAAACACTGCTGGTAATTTTTCATTCCTAATCTTTATCGTTTTTTCATTTCGGAAAATTTTATTCATTCTGATAAAAAAATAACTATAAAATTGAATTTCAGCTAAAGCAACATTTTAATCAGTGATATTTTTTTTGTATCACCAACTTCAGGATTGAATATTATTATTTGCTTACAGATTTATTTATTTATAATTTATAGTTATGTTTGGATATTAAAAGAATCACAATTACATTTATATATTGATAGATTTGCAATATTTAATTATTTATACATTTGAAATCACATTTAATTATTTATAGATTTAAAGTTAAATATTTTTCTTGGAAACAACCAGTGACAAATATTAATATACTTGGGAAGGTCCAACAGTTTATTGAATGTAGCTCATAACATTCCAAAAATTGACTTTTTAACAATGTGAATTTTGTTTTTTAGATTAAATTCTTCAATTGGAAGAGTTTTAATTAAAAAAAATTTTTTTAGAGATATTTTTCATTATTTTAGGTATTCGATGCTAGCTCATGCTCGTTGCGAGTATATGAAACACGTTTATTTGGGCATAAGTTTTTTTTCTTTTAACATCAAATTTTAAAAATAAAATGAAATTGCATGAGTCTAAACTAAAATATTATCATATTAGGTTGTTCGGAAAGTAATTTCGTTTTTTCCTGACAAAGGATTTAATTGCATTTTTCGCACCCAATTTCATACTTAAACCGCAAAATCATTTTATGTTTTAAGAGCTGATATAGCAAGGCTTGAGTGTGAAAAAGTGCAGCTGATTCTTCGCAGTAGTTTTTGGATGGTGCCCTTTTAAATATGGAGAGCAATAAACAGCATTTTCGTCATTGTTTTCTTTTTTGCTATAAAAGGTAAAAATGCTGTTCAAGCCAGAAATAAATTAGCCAATATGTGTGGAGAAGATGTGTTAACAGTACATCAGTACCAGAACTGATTTGCAAAATTTTTCCTTCAAATGAGGAGGCCAAAAACCACCTCGATCAGTTTTTTTTACAGCAAAGACCAAAACTTTTATGAGCGTGTAATCATGTTACTACCAAAAGGTATTAGACCAGAATGGCAAAAGGTATTAGACCAGAATGGCAATTTTATAATTTAATAAATAATTTATTCATTAAACGAAAATTTCTTTTCATTTTGACACAAAAATACGAAATGGCTTTCCGAACGACCCAATATGATATTTAAAACAAGAGACTCATGTTTCCTTTCAAATGTTTCTTCCTTAACAAAAACTGCAGATAAAAGTTAAGTGACAAAAAATTCGAATAGGCATTACAGTTGTCAAGTTACGTATGTTAATATAAAAAAATAATTAAAATTGAATATAAAAACCATAATTAAACTGTAAAAAAATATTTTTCATGATTTCTAGATTCCAGGTTTCGAAATAATATGGGATAATATAATGATTTGAATAAAAAATTAAGTTGGATTAATTTTTCTATTATTAATACTAATTATTTTTCTATAAAAATTAAACAAAACCATAATTAATAGTATATATTTTTTCATAATTAGTACCAATAATTTTTCTACAATTTCTGCAGATTATTTTTTCCATAATGTCAATTTTTTGATATTGATAGCATTCATTTTTGCTGTTAAAATTTTTAATTTTATAAATTATAAAAGTGTCATTTTTGGACCATGTAATTGTTGCCTTTCTTTAAGTTTTTAACAACTTTCAGCATTTAATCGATATATTTGATATAAAAGTATTTTTTGATTTTCATGTATAAGGTTAACTAATTTATTACAATAAAAAAATTGCTGAAATGAATTCTAATAACTGCTTAAGTTATGTTCTATTAAATAAATATTTAATTGCAATGTTCGAGCGCTTATCATTTACAAGAGGATTACATTTTATATACAGAAAAACTGTTAGTAAATCGTTAATAGTACGCATGAAAAATTATAAATCATTAAACAGCTTATGAAATTCATTCACTTTTAATTTAAAACATTAATTAATAAAATAATATTGCAATTTATTTTCATTATAAATTACTGTCATTTCTGCCATTTCCATAAGTCTGCAAATGAACAGGAAATTCGCAACGAATTAGAATGTTTATTTTTATCAAGAATATATTTTTTACATTAGGAAAACAGACTACATCGAATTTTAGGGAAGAAAACCTTAGAGGAAAAAATACCATTCTTATGCATGTTCTGGATGTATTCGTTTTACTATAAAATAATAAAAATAATGCAATCTCCGAGAAAAAAACGTTTAACATTGATAAGGCGTAAACGTTCTAGTAGTTTTACCTAATAAAATCATCAACATTGACGCCAAAACATTTGAATTGTTCAAAGTTTTAAATTTTTAAATGATTTAATAATCTTTTTTTTCTTTAGATAAAAACTAAAAATGTTTTAAAAGTTAATTACATATTTTCACTTTAAACTGTAATTTTGAAAGCGCAAAAATATTTGCACATAAATGGAAAATGTTTGATATTACCACTAATGTATATTTTACTTTAAAAAAAAATTTTCGTATGAAAACACTCCAGTTACAGATTGCATTAAAAATGAACACATAGTAAATACAAATGAAAGAACTAAAAATAATTACAGTAAGAACATTAAAAGATATTTTAAGTGCGCAATAATACATAGTCAATCTATAAAAAAAGGATAAAAATTAAGAGGTTGCTAAGTCTGAAGTATTAAAACATTAAAAATTAAATATATTTCGAAAACTTTGGAAATGCATTACGAATCCAAAAATCTGAATATTTTCTAGTTCGAAAGCTATATTTTAAAAGCCAAAAATAATTAATGATAACAACTTTATAAATATATATGAGATATTGAATGTTTGATAATACCGTTGACCGTTTGATAACATTTGATATTCTCAGGGCATAACAATTTTAATTATTATAGTTTATTAATTTTATATGATTTATTATATTAATATTACATGATTTATTACGTTAATTTTACTTGAAACAATAGTATATTTAGATAAAGCCATAAAAGCATAAAAAGATATTAGAACATACAGGTACAGGTAGCTAAGCGTTATTAATTGCTATAGATTTCTGAAGATTTCTGCAATGTAAGTAGAAACTACATTTCCGTAATTGAATCCGCTTTTTAATTAATGTTTAACCCACGAGGGCATGAGCTGACGAAAGCTGCAAACCACCTGGCATAAAAATATGAAATCTCATCCACTGCATTTTTTTTTTTTCTTCTTGAACCTGCGCCCATCACTGGGGCCCCATGCCAAGTAACAAATCGCAGCTCAGCTGATTTTCCGATAAGCGGAGAAGTAGTTGCGAAGGCATGAAAGTCCTACTGAGATATCTGGCCCATGGGTTGCAGAAAGTGAAAAGTTCACTCAACTACAAAGAAAAAGAAATGCAGGATCAAGGTCATTTTATGAATTGTCTGACGAGCAAAAGAAGGCCAAACAGGGTAACGGTTTATTGCTCATATATCCCGCTCAACATATAATTCGTGTGGAACATCTTTTAAGGCTAACTAAGGGTCAATTGGCACTATTTCTCAATTTCGAACAAAAGATTCGATCCACCATGAAGGGCGCTGGTTGGTTCTTAAACACTTTTATTCGTGATGATCATCCATTGATGATAAACGATTTCCCTAATTTTTAATGATACATAAGTTGGAATCATGCTATCTATATTATCTATATTAATGATAATGCTTGACGTAATACCTTATTATGAAGCAAACATTGAATATTTTTATTGCTTTTAACGAGGGAATAAAACAAAAAAAGCATTTGTTTGCGAAATATTTTGTTTCCGTTGGCAATCGACATGAATTTTCTGAAGGTAAGTGATATCCTTTTACTGGTAATGTTTAAAAAAATTCAATGATCTGAAAATTGTATAATATTTTGGTCCAAATATGACGAGAAAAAGATAACTTTATTTACTGTGTTATTAAATTTACTCTTTGTTTACTCTGTTTTCGTCATTGATGTGTTGCGTTGTGGAGAGGAGTGTGCCAGCTCAGATGTTATCCTCATCATCTGACAGTGGTTCAAAATTACAAGGTCCTTCCCAAAACAGGCACTTAACCAAGGGACGTTAATATAACTGAACTAAGCTGTCTTCGTCATTCAAATCGAATACTTTCGTTTTCGCTAACATAAGTGCATTTAAAATGAGTAGGAATAATATATATAAAACTTTAAATGTGGTAACTAAAAAACCATTTGTATTACCACTTATAATACAAATGGTAATTAAATGTTTATATGGAATTTTTTAAAATTATTCTTTTAGTATTTTTCTTTGCATTGAAAACTTGTAGGAATCCATGTCGATTTTTATTACATATAGATAGAAATTTTTTTGTTTTAAAATGCATAAAAAAATGTTATCAAAACAATGTGAATTAACCACATTTCAATGAATCGTCACTATTATTTGCGTCTCCCAATATGTGCTTCTGCATTTGAAAATTTTATTCTCATTTTTTAATTTATTTTTGTGACCATTCAAAGGTTTAATTTTTTTTATTATTATTCTGCATTATTGTCTTTGCAGTCGTTAGTAAAGTTAATTTAATTTTAATTTCTTTGTCAGAAAATACATTAATATATTGAACTTATTGCATTTGCATGTTCTATGACAGGCTTTGTTTAGTGATAAGTTTTTGATATGCCTTATATCCACACTCATTGCTTTGTTTTACAGTTTATATCATAAATATAATTCTTGTTTATTATATTCTGAGGGAAAAAACAAAAAACAAAACTTCTGGGCCAGTTATTCTTCTTAAAAAATATTTGGGATTAAGTTGCTACCAAGTTTCAATGTTTGCGATGGTTGGATTGATAGATAAACTGAAAAGTCGTTGTAGCCTAAATGCTAATAAATAAATTCTTTAAAAAATTAAAAATCCATTACTCATAAAATATTAACACTTTGTCAAAAATAATTCATCTGATTCCTATTTGTTTCATCATGTTCATGGTATTTATTATAGACATCATGTTATTTTTATTTTGGTATTTATTATGAACACAAGAGTCTGTTTTATAAAAAAATTGTACAGACCTGGGTACCACACAATAGTGAGTCATAGTAAATAAACGCATATTCACAGAGTCGAAGAAATTTTTTTCCTAAATTTCAGTATATTTAATTAAAAATGTATTGTATGAAACTGTTTATTGAAACAGATACATATGATAATGTGTGCTGTCTAAAGTAGTCACTGAGATAAATATAAATAGAATCCCAAGAAAAAAAAAGGTAATTTCGGTTTGCACTCATTATAATTCACTTTCGAAAAACAAACAGTCAAACAGCTTTAACTAAAATCATGCTTGGTTTTTGGTATCGAATTTCGAACACATAGATTGCAGAAAATCAATTTCTCTTAATATGTTTATTCTGTTACAGTTTTCGAGTCAATATGTAAATCTATAGCATTTCAAGTCAATCGTCAATTGATATCCAATCATTTAAAAAATCTCCAATCTCTTCGTGTCTTTAGTTGTTTGAGTCCGATCAGTTCATACAACTAAGGAGCCTGATAGGAATTATATTTATTTTCAACATGTGGGCTGCATTAAAAAAACATTGAAAATTTTACCAAATATTAAAATTACCTCGTGTCCAAAATAGAGGCACGAACACTACGAGGCTGAAGGTTTAAATTTTTTTTAAAAAAGAATTGCAGATGTGATAAAATTTTGAACGAACAGGTCTGTCTATTAGTTAATCTATAAACATTTGACCAGGAAAACTCATGAAAGCTGCAAGTTATAAATATTACAAATCTGCAATACCTTATTTAAAAAAATATTTTATCAAAGATATCTTCTTTCGGAATTTCATTCAAGTATTTGTTATACAGGAAGATATATCGGGTAAAAATTTCCAATCTATATCTGTGATATTTTTTAGTAATTACAGATATGGAGAAGAGGAGCTAACTGAAAAAATAACTTATACTTTTCTTTTTGAATTCGTGGAGAGAAAAAATAAAAATTTATTAATGAAATTATTTTCTAATAGTACTGTTTTTTAATTACAAATGGCTTTTATGCATTTATTATTTATAAAAAGTTATGAAAACACATTGTAAGCCATCTCAGGTTACTTAGTATTTTACTCAGAAACATAGTTGTTTAATGTTTTCTAATAAACAATTATTCAATGGTATGGACAAATTTTTTAAAGTGGCAGTGAAGGCAGACGTTATTGAGCAAATATAAGTAACAGTATATGTTGGTGAACTTAAAAGCGCAAATATTTTAGTTGCGTTATCTTCTTTTTCTCAATATTTACCAAAGATGGGCTTCAAAAAATTTAGTGCCAATGGTAAAAATTTTTATAGTTTAATTTTAAAGCCTCATTATGGCTATTTGGGACGATTTTCATAATTTTGAACCGTGGTCAGAGCTAGCATATCCCTCTCCAAATTTCCCCATCTCATCAGAGGAAGGAAGTTTGGCCCCGACGGATTTTATATGCACCAGACTCTCTCAGATGACGATTGATCAATGGAATCGTGTCTAGAATCGGGTCTGAAGTTCTCAGGTTCTAAAAGCGAAACCTTAGCACCAAGCTTCCGCGATCTTACAGTTTCAAATTACTCACACCTGCCTTTGTATCTATAATAACTATCAGAAATAAATTGACTGGAGAACGGGATAGACTGAGTCAATATCTGTGCTTGATAATTTATCCTACGTTTGTTTGCTCACTTCTTTCTCAATATCTAGAGCAGAACCCAGGATCTTCCCCGGAGAGAAATTTAATAAAAATATATTAGTTCAATTAATCATTACGAAAACTAAACCAACACTAAATTAGATCTGTAACTCTATATGTTTGTTGTAATTCTTGGAATCAATAGTAAAAAAAATGATAAAAAGGTATAAGGTGATGCCAACATCAGAATTTCCAGATGCGGCTCTTTATAAAGAAATAACCCGCAGATCCCAGAGCGAGTTAAGCTTCTCTTCTTTCAACACTTCGGAGAAAGCAATTAACAATGAAATATCTGCATTACATCTTTTCTGCATTGCCACCGAAAACTGATCCTCTCAGTGAAAATTAACGACCTTACACACACGTCCTCTGGTTCTTTTCGAATTTCAGAACACAACGGGCCTAAGGGAGTGGCGAGACCGCTTGCTGGGGCTGTATAGGGAGGGGAAAGGATCTTTCGCATCCCTACCTACGATGATTTCTGAAGATTCAGCTCACGTGCGCTTTGTCCCAGTTAAGAAAAGATTGCGAAATCTTTTTTTTTTTCTTTCGTCACAGGTTCGCTTGTTTACGGGCTCACGAGACTGCTCCAATGCTGACTGAGAACAGTCGTAGCAATTCGGAGTGAGATATTAAGAGAGGGGTTGAAGTTCAGCCGTGATGCCAGCATTTATTTCGGGGGCTTACCATGACGGAACGCGTAATAACGAATGGCCGAAAGGAATTTCTTGTACAAAGAATAGGGATTCATTGTTTGCGCAACTCTTGGATTACGTACATATCGCCAACACCGGCAGAATTTATCTAAGAGAAAAGAAGTATGAGGAATAAAAAAATGTATCAAGAAATTTTAGAGTATTGCATACAGTCATTGGCATACCAAAGACCCATATCTTTCGCCTCTTCTTCATACTTGGTTTTTAAAGATACATCAAAAGCGATAATACTTTATCTTCCACAAGATTTTCTTCAAAAATGATTTCTTGGGGGTTTATATAATATACGAAACCTAGTCTTAATGCCTTAATTGCATTTGCGCTTTAGTGCACGGTTGTCCTGATAACTGCCAGTCCTTTCATATATATTCTCTGGAAAGCGCCAAAATTGTGGGCAGCAATAGTTTTCTCTCAGTTTCAATACAGTTAGATTCTTTTTGTTAACAGTTAAAACAGTCGGCATCATGGCATAGGGGTAGCTCAACTTCCCCTTGATCTGGGTTCTATTCCCGGTTCGGAAAGGTTTGTTCTTAATCTGCTTTGGGAGATGTGTGCTCCTCCCCCCGGCAAAAAAGAACTTTGCAAGCGAATATGATGCGTGAGTACCTAAAGCCCACTATTGGTCCCAGTTAGTGCTATTAAAAACAAAAGAAGCCCTGTCGACTTAAAATCGCTGACTTGGTCAGCTAGCTTGTCCTTGGCAAGTGACATTAGAAACAACATGAATAGCTGCAAAAAATTATAATACATCTTAATCACATGTCTTTAATTTGCATAGTTTCAAGTTTGTTTTGGCTCTGGATATCACCATGGGGCCTTATCTCAGTAAAAGGAATTGGCGTAAAAGTTTCTAGCAAATAAAATACATTTTCTGGCTCTTTATTATTTTTAGTTGCCTTCCAGGTAAAATACTGCGAGACAATTTTGCCCATAAACATGTCCTGTGCAATCACGTGAGTCCTTATTTAAATACTTAAAGATAAAATAATATTTAGTTTCTTCTATTATCTAAAAGATTATCTTTGAGTTATGAGAAGAAAGCAAATTTAGATATAAATCTACGCATGAATATATAGAAAAGTCCTGTATCCGGACCAGAAATCATCAGTATCGAATTTGGACTTAAAAGAACGTTAAAATAAAACATCTTAAGAAGCGGTTTGAGAGATCTCTCTAAAACTTTTTCGCATACTCTTTAATAAAGATGTTATTCAAGAGAACACCTTGTACAACATTGGTGTATAAGAGTAATGAAAAGTTAAATGTAGCATTTTCATTGAATCTATTGTGTAATCCTTGGAGAGTTTTTTGGAGATTAATTCAAAGAATAATGTTAAGAGTATGCGAAAATCAAATTTGCGATTTGGATGCATTTTCCCCGCCAATTGAAATAAAAATTTGAGAAAAAACTACAATCTATCACAAAGTTAAAGTCCAAATTTGATATATTCATGTTGTCGCAATTTTGAATTGTCAACATTACATGTTTCTTAATGTATAACCAAAATTCTGTCAATCTCTTGTTGGATTAGGCTTTAGATTTGAGAGGTATCTAGACTATAGTTATCAATTCTAGGCATAGAATTTTAGTGACATATCTTTGTTCGTTTTGAAGATGTTGTGTTAAATAATATTTAAACAGCCGGATAGACAATCGACCTCTGAAAGGATTTTGCTCCAAATTTGGTAGAAATCTATACATATGGTATAAAGACTGTATACTAAATTTCATCAGTCTAGATCAAAATAATTTTGTTATCGTTATACTAGATAGAGCTGTCATTTTTCTGAAAATGTGTCTCTCGAACTTAAATGTGCCTGAAATAATAAAAGAATAATCAAAATTCGAATTTTCTACCAAACATTTTCAATATTATTTGTACGAGAAAGTAAAAAAAAAATTAAAGCAACAGAAAAACATGTTTGTTGATTATTATTTGTTATACATATTTATAGAAGATATTCCTTATTATAAATATTTATAAATTAAATTAAATATTTAAAATAAAATATAATAGCTGGAAAATGTCAATACAGCTTTGAAATCAGTATTGTTGATCTTTACGTATCAGGTATATAGTGCATTACTAATTAAATTTAACTCTTTATCATCTTTATTAAATGAAAAATTCTTGAACTTATAAAGGTATTTGATAAAAAATTTCGAATTTATTTTCTTATCTCCCCTAGATTATAGATTCAAACGGAAAAATTATTCAGTGATCATATTACTCCAACACCTGTAACCACCTTAAATAAAGAGTTACTAATGCATAATTTTATAAGTATGATGTATTTACACGAAGGAATGTATTGATTATTTTTATATCGTAAATTGTCATAAATATTTCCAATTAAAATTATTTTTTGGCTATTTCAAGCTATGTGAATTTCTTGAAGATGTTTTAATGGGTTTTGTAATATTTTGCTTAAATAAAATTTTAATAAATAATATTTACTAAAAAAGTAAAGTGAGTGTATCACTATTTTTTTTGGTTAAAAAAATAACAAGGATTGCAAATGACAAAAATTTAATATATATTTTAATATCAGTATATCAATTGATGCCTATATAATTTTTATTTAAAGTATTCTTAATAATTATTACTTGTCATTTCTGAAAGTTTCTCCCAAAAAATAATCTTTCAATTACTTAAATATTTGCATTCCGTACCATGTTTTAAAATTTTCTGCATTTTATTAAAATTTAATGAGTTGGCTTAAATTTATGTTTAATTCGGTTTATTCTTAACTCAGAAGCCCTGAACTTAGGTTTAAATATGAAAACCGAAATATATTTATTTTTCTGCCTAGAGAAGAGTAACTTTTTTTAAAGAGTTGATTTCTTATAAAATATTTAAAAAATGTTTCAAGCAATTATTAATATTTAATTATATAGCTTTTCAAACCAAAATATTTAAGTATTGTATATGTTATTAATATGCACAAAATGAAGAATATATCCTCAAATATTCTTTCCTGAAGATATTTTCTTTCTTGTACAGCGAATTATCTAAGCTATTCCACTTTAATTATAAAATTATTTACAGAAAATTGATCAGCTGAGCCGTAATTTCAAAAATAAGATGAAAAAGAAAAGATAAATTAAATTGCAATTTTTCTCTAAGTCGTCATAGACGTAATAATTAGAATTATTATTCACCTCAGAATTCCGTTTTGATGAATTTTGTACATATGCCTGAGAGAGGTTTTATTATAAATATTGATGTTTACCTGTGTTGGAATTTCTACAGAAAAACCAAATTTAACTGCGTTCTTAAGCACGTGCGCCCTATTCCTAAAACATATTGTTATTTCTTTCAGTTCTTTAGTACTTTCAGAAGAAAATGGTGTCGAATGTTTTTTGTAAAATAAAATAAATGATCTAAAATTCAAATAAGGTTTTCGGTCTGAACACAATTTAAAAACGTGACCTTATTATTACTTTATGTAAAATAGTTAGAAATATTATAAATATTTGAAAAGATTCGCTTTTAATATTTATTGCATCGCTTTGTATTCGAAATTTTCATATAAGGACTAAGAACATCAATAAATCAGCACAGTAAAATTTCAACCCCTAAATATTTGGAAGGAATAAACCTAAAGCCATGCACATGTAGTTGACCCTTGTATTTAATTTGCTAGAATCATTTCAAAGAGAATAAATTCGCATTCAATTTAAATCATACATTCTTCCTGACGGAAATGTATAAAAGAAAAAATGCGAGTTGAAAAATGCCATCATCAAACATATAAAAAAGCAAGCAAGAAAGAAATTTACGGTTGGCTGAAATTTCTAAGCGATACCCTTAGAGAGAAACTTCTTTCAAAACTGTTTCAACAATTTATATTATTAGTCACACTATTATACAATATAAATAGACATACATTAAATAACCTAAACTCTTCGCGAATAAAGAAACAGAAAAAAGGCCATTAAGATAGTATAGAATTTCCACACGACATTCTTCTAGACCAGAGGTTGCTAACCTTTGATACGCATACTCTTGGGGCCCACATAGGAGTATTCGAAAGAAATAATGGTAATAGCGAAAAGCACAAATCATTCGAGATTAAAATTAAAATAAAAAAGTCTATAAAATTTTGTTTCTTTAATTTTTTAATGGTTTCCACATTTCGATTTATTCAATATACACCAACTGATTTTGATGTTGCAATTTAGAAATATGAAAAAATTAAAAATTGTATAATATCTTACTGCATCTTGAGAAGAGATTGAGGTTATCCAAAGCGCTGATGTATATAACTTAGAAACCACCGGATCAATTGACAAAAATAGTTGTGTTTCCAACTTCGAAGATTTCGCCTTTAATTCTTTGATCTAAATTTCGAATTCTGTATTGAATTTATAATATGTATGATTAGCATAAACATTATAAATATAATTCAACGAGCTTGCGCTTATAATTTTATTAGTTTTTTTATACATACATATATACACACACTTTTATACATTTTTTGGAAAAACCAGTTCCAAGTATTTTGAAGGATAATCAGTTAAGAATATACAAAAAAAAAAAGTATACAAACAAATATACAACAAACATTGTTCCACAAATATAATTTCAGATTTAGACACTATTTATTTTATTTTATACTTGAAAATTACATTTGTAAATTTAGTTTAATTCATTTTAGAGCAATCTCAACCTCTGAACAGCTAGAAACTACCATATTTTTTTATTTACAAAGAATCAGTTCATTAAGGGAAACAACTACATTTTTTTCAACTAGATTAAGTTATCGTTTTAGAGCAACATGATCGCTATTTATGATGTAACTGCTGAAATGAGCCGTTATCAACTATGCAGGATAAGTCTGAGTCATAATTCTAAAGTTTTCTCGAAATCTTATTCCAAATGAGCTGGAAGTCATTGATATTCGGTTAATCTATATTTATACTTATAATAAAGCTCAATGTGTGTGTGTGTGTGTTGGCGCTCTACAGGCCAGACCGATGGACCTA
>JAPMOQ010017338.1:89748-102239 GCA_026543055.1 Argiope trifasciata
AGCCCTTTTTTCGAATTTTTAATTAGAATTTGAATTAATTAAAATTTAAACGAAATTTCGACGTTTTTCCGCTGTAACTTCCGAAAATATTATTGCCCAAACATGATTTTTACATCAATTTAAAGATAAAAAATTAGCTTTCTAATGGTGTGTTTTAATGTATAACTGAAACTTCTACTTTTAACGAACTTTTAAAGAAACATTTTAACCAAGTTTTTTTTAGCTCGTGACTGGATAAAATAAAAGGAAACAATAATGGAAGCTCAAATTTAAAAAAAAAAACACATTTATCATCGAAAATATAAATCTAAAGAAATGCAACTTTCATCAGGTGACTGGATAAAATAAAGTAAATATAAAATGTGATATTTTCTAAAAAAATAAATGCAAAGCAAAGGTTTCTATAATCTTTTGCAATATCTAAGTAATTAATTCAACAAATATTCTTTATTTACGGTAAACATGATTGAATTTATACAGGATATGCATTGAAATCCCGACTTGATGGCATATTTCTATAATCGTTTGCAATATCTGTATCATTAACTCAATATTTTTTTCCATTATAAAATGTGATAGTTTCTAAAAAAATAAATGCAAAAATAAGATTTCTATAATCGTTTGCAATATCTAAATCTTTTATTCAATAATTTTTTCCCTTTTCCGCTTTCTTTAAAAAAACATATTTAATATTTTGGCAACATCAGCAAAAAAACATTTTTAATATTCTGGAAGCATAACCAATAAATAATTAGAGCATTAAACTCAAAACTTTTTTCCGAATAATGTTACCAACTCTTTAACTACTAATAACTGAATCTTTTAACTTTAACTATTTCATAAATTTTGTACTGAATTTAAAGAAAAAATAACATTTCTTTTTTATCTATACTTATAATAAAGCTCAATATGTGTGTGTTGGCAATCTACAGGCCAGACCGTGGGATCTATAGCTATGATACCAAGTTTGATACATGTATACTTTGGGGTTCGGGAATGTGCACCTCGGAACCCTTTTTAAAAATTTTTAAATTAGAATTAGAATTAATTAAAAATTAAACGAAAGTTCACCATTTTCATATATATTTCTGACAAAACAATAAAATTTAATCTGCAAGAGCACGTCAAAGGGAAATAATTAGGTTTTATCACCGTGTTACCATCATTTTGACGGAAGTTCAAATTTTAAAAAATCAACCATTGCTGCAAATTAAATCTAAAGAAATGTAACTTTCAGCAAGTGATTGGATAAAATAAAATAAATATAAAATGTGATATTTTCTTCAAAAACGGAAAGGCAAAGGATTCTATGATCTATGATACCAATTTGTAAAATATTATTAATAGGCATATATATTGTTTAATACTATTAATTTGATATAAATGAAGTAAATAATTATGTAGCTTGAATCAAACAATGCATTTATGAATAATGAGTTTAAGATTTTTTCATACTTTGCTCTGTGAGCCATATTTTACAAAATATTTTTTTATTAATATTTTAATTAAAAGTTGCTACATCAATTAGTATTCTAAATCAATAATTAAAACTGACTGATTTATAAAATTAAAGAATATTATTGGGAAAAAGTGTTTTTTTAGAACTTTCCGTCCATCATCTTAAATAAAATATTAATTTCAGGCCAATCAATGCCCGGAATTACTTCAAGGCTAATGAATATGTGATTTAATTGAAAATTTTATTACGCATTACTCATGGCGAACAAGCTGGTGGCTAGTTTAGTCATAATATTGACTTGTTTTTGCATTATATGTGTAAAAAATTATTAGAGTTTTGACATTAATCTATAAATTAATTACTTCAGTGAATCGTATTAATGGATGGCTGTTCACACATCCATTTTATTGAATGAAATGACTGATTTGATTATATTCGAACTCGCCAGTCATACATTTTTTCCATTCAAAATATCGTTAAAAACTACTTTGTATATCATATGAAAATGTATCAAAGCATCAAAAGATTTGAGAAGAAATAATAGCTGAATTTTAATAGGGAAGTGATTAAAATGCAGCAGCTTAACACGTAACAAATGGTGGATAGTTTAATTTATTTCATACTAGCCGCCTTTGGCGACCAGCTGGTTCGCCATGAGTAATGGGTTCTAACATTTTCAATTAAATCACATATTCATTAGCCTTGAAGTAACTTCGGGCATTGATTGGCCTGAAATTAATATTTTCTTTGAGATGATGGACGGAAAGTTCTAAAAGAAAGCGTTTTCCTAATAATATTCTTTAATTTTATAAATCAGTCAGTTTTAATGATTGATTTAGTAGACTGATTGATGTAACAACTTTTATTTAAAATATTAATAAAAATATTTTGTAAAATATGGATGACAGAGCAAAGTATGAAGAAATCAAAAAATCATTATTCATAAATGCATTGTTTAACTCAAACTTCATAAAATGTAATTATTTCATTCAGATCAAATTAATAGTATTAAACAATATGTATGCCTATTAATAATATTTTACAAATTGGCCATTGGAAAGGAATTTGAATGCAGATTCTGTATAAATAAAGATAATTTATTCGATTAATGATTTAAAGATTGCAAACGATCATCGAATCCTTTGCCTTGCATTTTTTAACGAAAATATCACATTTTATATTTATTTTATTTTATCTAGTCACGTTCTAAAAGTTGCATTTCTTCCGATTTAATTTGCGATGATAGTTTTTTTTATTTTTTTAATGTGAACTTCCGTCAAAATGATGGCAACACGGTGAAAAAACCTGATTTTTTCCCTTTGACGTGCTCTTGCAGATTTTATAGAAACCTTAGCTTTGCATTTATTTTTTTAGAAACTATCACATTTTATAATGGAAAAAAATTATCGAATTAACAGATATTGCAAACGATTATAGAAATATGCTATTAAGTCGGGATTTCAATGCATATCCTGTCTAAATTCAATCAGGTTTACTGTAAATAAAGATAATTTATAGAACTATTGATATAGATATTGCAAACAATCATAGAAACCTTTGCTTTGCATTTATTTTTTAAGAAAATATCACATTTTATGTTTCTTCTATTTTATCCGGTTACGTGCTAAAAGTTGCATATCTTTAGATTTGATTTGCGATGATAGTTTTTTTTATTCGAACTTCCGGCATTCTTTTATTTTATCCAGTAACGTGATAAAAACATGGCTAAAATATTTCTTTAAAAATTCGTTAAAAATAGAAGTTTACGTTATAAATTAAAAAAAACTGATACCGTTAGAAAGCTAATTTTTTAATCTTTAAATTGATATAAAAATCATGTTTGTGCATTAATATTTTTGGAAGTTATAACGGAAAAACGTCGAAATTTTGCTTAAATTTTAATTAATTCAAATTCTAATTAAAAATTCGAAAAAAGGGCTCCGAGGTGCACATTCCCGACCTCCAAGGTATACATGTACCAAATTTGGTAGCTGTAGGTCCAATGGTCTGGCCTGTAGAGCGCCAACACACAAACACACACTGAGCTTTATTATAAGTATAGATAGATATAGATATAGATGATTAACCTTTCTATTCAATTAAATAAGGTTTATTTAGGGATAGGTCTTGAAAACTTCTTCAAATGGTGTGGTCGGAAGTTTATCAGAGATTTCCTTCATTGAACTTCTAAACCGCAACGAGGGAGAATATTTCACCTTTTACGGATTTACCGTGAACACGGCTGATCTTCCGTGAAATGGGATTTAGAATTTCTAATCTCTGGCCCGGAATCCGAGAGTTTCATGCCAGGTCTTGACACTTGTGACAGAAACGTTTAGTAACTTAAACCTTAAAAACTCCTCATTTAACGTTAAAATAGGAGTTTTTAACTTTAAATGCCTCTAAGCAGAAGATTTTAATACTGTTTTAATCAGGAAGTTTGTAAAAGTTCGTTGCAATCAAAACGGATTTGGTATTTTGGACTTAAACTTTGCAAATTATTGGTACTCTCTTTTTCAACTTTATCAAAAGATAAATGATTATGCTAATATTAATTAATAACTGTATAGTAATATTATAAAATAATTAATATTAATATTTTATTTTATTGATTTTGTGAAAATACATTTTTTATTGATTGATTAACTAGGTGAATTCGGTTTCTCTACAGTTTTACATAATTTGTTGACGATTAGTGGCAGATGATTGGCATCTATAAATACAATGATCAGTTAATATAATGAAACAGATAGGAACTCGACCAATTATAATTGAAAGTGTTAATATGAACTTAAAATTTTATTACATAAATTTTCAGTTTTTTTAATAAAGATATTTATTTGACAATTACAGAAATGATATTCTAAATCAATGATATTCTAAATCTCGATTTTTCTTAGTTCAACAGCCCTGCCGGTCGCTATTGAACTAAGAAAAACCAGGTCGCAGGTTGCTGCTTCTTAAGATAATTGTCATTGCATACCATTCCTATTCTTTGACCACAGTTTAACTTTAGAAAGTCCTCACAAAGTAGCTTTCATGTTGTTATAAAACTTCAATATATTTAAACTCAAAGCATCGTTTAGTCTGGAAAGAAAATAAATTTAATCAATGAAAAACAGAAAACACTTCAAATAAAAAACTCGTCTTATCTAGACCATGCTTTGAAATTAACTCACTAAACCCTTTTTATTCAGTTTCATCTCTCTCGTTTGCAATTCAATAAACATCAATTCCATTGTCATTGGAATTAATATTGTTCTCTTGTGGCTCAAATAAATAGCTGCCCAGTTTCTCGAGGCACAACCCATCAACAGCAAATGTGATCCCATTCGTTACAAAATACGCCATCTTCTCAACAACCTTCCGAATTCCTTGAAGGCAATGAGACAGTTTGTATTCACTCCTCACCAGCGCATTCGCTGTTCGTCTTCACCAGGTGGGCGACCGATCTTCGAAAATTGATGACGGTCTTCTGTCAAAGTGGGTTCCGCTCCTTACAAAGAAATCAAAATCGAGTTGACGTAACAGATTTCTCGTGGCCGCTGCTACGGAAATGTAGGGCGACGCCAGTTTTGATAGAGTTGACGGAGTTCTTCAATTACTATGCAGATTGGATGGGGGTGGCTCATGTGATTGACTGCACTCGTTGTCAACAATTATAGCGCCACGTGGTATCTTTCTGGAAGAGTGTAACGCAATTTTGAAGGAGGATTGGAGGTTAAGTATGCGGTAATGGCTGACATCGATTGACCTGTGTAATGGCTCTAATTTAATTTGGTTAAAGACTGTCGAGAGCTTTTGCTGTAGATATGGTTCGGAATATTATGGCAGATACAAGGTAACGGATGTTTGAGTGTTTCGACATCCATCAGGAAAATTTCGACAGTCCTTTTTTACCTGTTTAGCTTAAAATTAATTTCAGAATAAAACTCGCCGATAAATATAACTATTATATATTAATTATTTGCATAGTAGAAGGAAGAAAAACTAAATTTTCGGGTTAATTCAAGTATCAACAATCTATATAAGTAAAAATGAATGATTGTCTGTATGTCTCTTATGGCTTCGTAAACCGTTCATCCGATTACGATGAGACTTGGTTAACTTATTGTTTACACTTACAGGAGAGTTATAGGTATAATACAATTATATAAAATTTAAAAAAAGGAGTCCCAACCGCAACTATTTACCAAGAATTAATCTCCAAATAACTCGCTGAGGAGACAATAGATTCTGTAGAAATGCTAAATTCAAGTTAAAGGTTAATATTTTGCAGGGTTTTTTTTTTAATAAATACCATGCAAGTCATTCTCAGAGGTAACAACCTTATTACAGATTATGCGAGAAATTTTGAGTAGACCAACCCTAGGGTTTTAAATTTTACTTAAATGTTTGCTTTTTACGCAGTAACCGCCAAAAATATTGTAGTACAAATAATTTTGCACCGTCTTCATATTCAAAAATTAACTTTTTAAATTATATTGACGATTTTATGATAGTAATATATTTTTTATGTTGAATCAATTTTAAAAGAAAATATTTTAATGACATTTTCTAATATTAAACTTGAGAATTCTGAACGAATATTAAACAAATCACGAGAAACAATAGTTTTCTTCATTACCATTCTAAGAGAAAACCAGGCTTTGCAATTATAAAAGAAAACAAAAATCTAATACATAAAAATGAATATTTTTTCGTTGAATAGCATCATAAAAAAAGAAAAAATACTATTCATACTTTATATATCGTTCAATTTCATTAAATATATTCATTGCCGACAAGAAAACAAATATCCTTCTTCTTATAATTCTTAATTAAAAAAGATAACTATTTCGAATTCCAAATGATATTTCCAATATTATTTTTTCGGCGGCAACAACACTCCGGGTACCAGCTAGTAATTTACATATATACGAATATATGATAAAATGTTAGCCCAAATTTCGCCTCAAGAGGACATTTACTTTTTTTAACTTCTTAAAAATTATTTAACCCTAAATCAAAGTATAAAACTACTATTTAATTCTTCGAAAAAATTCACCCAATAACATTAAGACATTTTTTATGTACGTAAGAATATCCAGTATTCTGACGAATTGCTTATGATAAATATATAATTTCTAAACGGTTTTAGATATAATAATAAATGGTTATAACAAGTGGGATATTTTTTACCTAGCGAAGTGTTTCTTATTGTACTTATGAAGAGAGCATTTATGATTTATTTATCAATAAATAATAATTTTGAATTATATTTTTTTGGTTAGACGGGCGTAAGCGAAAGGTATCACATACCTTTGAAGTGATAAAAAAAAGGTCTCCCAGATCTGCATCGAACTTGCATTTACGCTTAGAGGGGAAAATTTTTTTTTTGGGAAAAATGTTTTTTTTTTTTTTTTTTTTTTTACGTAAGTCTAAATTATTTGGCAATTTTTCGCTTGCTACCAGCTAATTGAAAAGTATAATTCTAAAAATTGCATTGTAGAAATAACAAAGCAAAGCTCTAGAAAGTCTAGAAATAATATTAACAAGAGCAGGGTACTGGTTGGAAGAATAAGTTCATGACAAGATTTGGAATAATGGTAGTATGGATTTAGGATGTTCATTGAAAAAGGTATAGTTGAGGCTTCCTACATGCTTGAATTTTAGGGTTATTTTTACAGGTTTCTGCTACTGTTTTTGAATAGCAGATTTTCGCCTGAATTCTTGCTCTTTTTTTTTCTTTTTTTGTATGCGATTGTATATTTACGCCATCTAGATTTTGGAATAAATATTTGCCAAAAAGAACCATCTTTCCAGCCTTCATTCGAAACTGGACTATCATTAAAATCTAAGAACATCTGCTTGCTCATCCAATACTAAACACCTGCTATATGTTGCTTTTTTTCATTTATTAAACTAAAAATCGTTTGCATATGTATTTTAAAAAATTATCACCTGCTCCTTCATTTTCGAGTCAAACATGATATCGAAGGTATGAACGAATAATTTGTCACTAGTAAAATATAAAATTAAAAACAGTTTAGTAATCTTAAAATGTTATTAAAGTTATATTTATAGTTATTTTATCCGTTTACAATTTAAATGTTGATTGCTATTTAATTATTGGCTGAATATACATTTAATTTACAAAGAAATCGTTAAACATGATTTTCTGATATATGTGAACAGTTGAATGAACTTAAATAGTTTTTGGAGAAAGCTTTTAAACAAAGAGTATAGAGGATAAACAATTACTTTACGTATATTAAATTAGAATGATGATTTAATTGGTTTCTTTAAAAACAGTTACTAGCCCAAAAGTCATTAAAAAAAGTTTAAACATTCTTTTCTAGAAATTGGCAGGCAATTGCTTGTTAACCCTTAACTAGGGACGTGCGGTCTGTGAGACCACTAGGGATGGAATTTCGATCACCATTAATCTATTTTCAGCTCATTTAAATTGATTAACCCTATAGCTTCCTGTTTTGTGACCTTCAATATATGTGCATTTTTTTCAATCGAATTCATTTGAAAATAATTCAGTTATATTTTTAAGCGTAGCATCTAAGGCCATACCTCCCTCTTAGTGTTCTTGTGATAAACAAAACTTAGCAGATGGACCAAAAACTTATGCTCAAAATATCATCCAATTTACTAATCGTATTATGCAGCAGTGCTCCAGACGCTTTTATATGAAGCAGGAAGAAATTTTGGTGATAAGGGTAATTATACACAAGGATTTTTCGATGAAAGTTCGCATTCAACTGATTATATGTATGTTCACACTTAATTAATATTTCAAATGATATGGCATTCTGAAAAAAAAATATTAATATACCAAGGGAAATATATATAAAATTTATAGATCGATTTTTATACTAGTTCTCAACCTGTGTGTTTAAAATGCCCTAGTAAACCATGAAAGTCACTCAAACCGTTAAAAAAAGAGTCAATTTTACCCACTGTCATTTTTTTAATATTTCATTTAATTGTTAAATTTCCCATTATGTTATTTTCTTAATACCTTTGTACACTGGAAAATAAATATGATATGAAAATAAAAAGTTGCATATATATTTTTAAGGATGCTGTTTGTTGTAACATGTAATTTGAGTAGAAAATGTAAGTTCTAATGCAATTACTTTTTTCAACGATCATATATTTTGAAGAATTTCTAAAACATATTCATATATCAAGAAAAATATTTGCAGAATATATTAGCTGATTTTCATACTCATAAATTTATTAGAAAATTTAATGTGAGTGTAAATAAAACGCGGCCTCGTAGACCACATTTCTCCAATTAAGGGTTAATATTTTTTATGAATAAACATCTTAAAACATACTATAAATATGCTAATACTCATATTAAACTTAATTTTCCAGCCGATGGCCACTATTTCTTGTAAATAATTATATTAATTTATTATGGGGATAAAATGATGGAATGTACCATTAGCCTTCAAAACATTTCCTATCTAATATGGTTTCATCTCTAAAATATTTGAAATTCTTCAAGCGTATTAAAACTGATGTTATTTTTTTGCAATGATTTTCTTTCATATTTTCATTTATGCCTTTAACAGGGTAAGGGTATGAGGAATATTTGCGTCATTACTTGCTAGATGGAAAGTTCTTATTGATCGAATCTTCTTGGAATATTACGGACTAGCCGCCTTTGGCGACCAGCTGGTTCGCCATGAGCAATGCGTTCTAAAATTTCCAATTAAATCATATATTTTTTAGCCAAGATTTAAGAAATAGTTTAAGTTAAAAGATTCAGTTATTAGTAGTTAAAGAGTCGGTAACTTTATTCGGAAAAACTTTTTGAGCTTAATGCTCTAATAATTAATCAATTATGCTTCCAAAATATTAAAAACGTTTTTTTCGGTGATATTGCCAAAATGTTAAATATGTTTTTTAAAAAAAGCGAAAAAGGGAAAAAATTATTGAATTAATGATAAAGATATTGCAAACGATTATAGAAATATGCCATTAAGTCGGAATTTCAATGCATATCCTGCCTAAATTCAATCAGGTTTACCGTAAATAAAGATAATTTATTGAATTGATGATATAAATATTGCAAACGATTTCTTAGAATCCTTTGCCTTGCATTTATTTTTATAGAGGATTTCACATTTTATTTTTATGTTATTTTATCCAATCACATGCTGAAAGTTATATTTCTTTAGATTTAATTTACGATGATAGTTGTTGTTTTTTCATTTGAACCGGCATTGTTTTATTTTATTTTATCCAGTCACGTGCTAAAAAACATGGTTAAAATATTTCTTTAAAAATTCGTTAAAAATAGAAGCTTGAGTTATACATTAAAACACTGATACCATTAGAAAGCTAATTTTTTTTATCTTTAAATTGATGTTAAAATCATGTTTGTCCGATAATAATTTCGGAAGTTATAGCGGAAAAACGTCGAAATTTCGCTTAAATTTTAATTAATTCAAATACTAATTAAAAATTCCAAAAAAGGGCTCCGAGCTGCACATTCCCAACCTCCAAGGTATACATGTACCAAATTTGGTAGCTGTAGGTCCAACGATCTGGCCTGTAGAGCGCCAACACACACACACACACACACACACATTGAGCTTTATTATAAGTATAGATATAGATAAATTATAAACCAAATTTCTTTCACATATTTTGCCATGCTGTAAATTTTTTCATCCATACAAACCACAGATAGGTTGACATTCCTTTGACAGAAACAAATTTATAATTTTGATGTAAAAAAAAAACCAAATACAATTTTTATTTGTCGAGAGCTCGTACGATTTTTTTGAGTTATAGTTTTAGCAGTTGTAAGGAAGAAGTGGGAACTCTTCTTTCTCACAACTCTCTAATAAATGTACAAATGTCTCATTAGTTGCGTACCATTAGCTAACAATATTTACAGAATAGCACATTAGTATGAGATCTTTAGCGATTAGAGGTATGAGATAAACACGAAAATAAGAGGGGAAAAGAGCGCTTTTGCTGAATGACAGATTAAAATTATTATATGACATATAATTAAAATTAAATACTAAATTGCCTATATATATATCATTACATTTTTTATCGCGTTTGAGTGATCACGAAAGAAGAACCGAAACGACGGTCAATACCTTGAAAACTTTAAAACCAAATTTCATTCATATCTGTATTTTGCACGTCAAATTTGTGTGTCAAATTTTATTCATCAAGTTATTTTGAAGCTATCCTGTTAACATATATTCAATTTACTGAATTCATTGCGCTTAAAATTTGATTGAAATCTATAAATTTGGTGTAAATTACATATATAAAATTTACTTCCTCTAACTCAAAAAAGTTTAGTGGGCAGATAAAATTCCAGAAATTTACTATTCGGATTCGATCTGAAAAGCGAAAATAATTCAAAATTTTGAGAGAGAATTGTCAAAATTATTTTGATGACTATTACTCTACTCTTTCTTTATATATTTTGTATATGAGATATAAAAAATACATTTTTCTAGGCATAAAAAGTTTAAAATACGAATATGTGTCAAAATTTAAGGGTCGAATTTTTCATGATTGTCATAGTTTGATTTCGCAATTCCATTTACTAAAAAATAACTATTGGAAATTTGTTTATTTGCTTTTGTTTCATGTAAAAACTTTCTGTCACATTTCGTTTTATCTTACAATGTTTTGTCACAAAAAACTTTCAAAACTTTCTATTTTACTTTTTCAGAACATCATCTGATGATACAAAATTTGTTAAATTTGTTGAAAATTTGTTTTGAAATTCGAAAAGTTAGAGAAACAAAAATCTTTTCTAAATTTCTGAATTACTCTATACATAATTTGTAACATTTGATTTAAAATATGCTCCAATTCGATTTCGGAAGAAGATAATTATAATATTCACACGTATTTAAAACATTTATTAAAATAATTAGACCTCATATCTCATTACTTATATGAAGAAAGCGGTGGAAGAACTGGTCTAATTACTAAGCCTAAAGCGTAAACACAGACAATGCTCGCTTTTTGATCATGATCATCTTCCAAGCAATTAACTTTAATCTCTAATATCTGCATCCATAATTAATCTCATCTTAGCATAATCAGTGGAAGGGTGAACGAGAAAGGCGTTAAACGATCTCAGAAGACCTTCCGGACATCAATGAATGATGCGTCCATTTCTGATATCAAAATTCAGTAGGCGCTATTGGAAACCTTGACACAAATGTTCCATTGAAATTGCTCGTTAAGTCTAAGGCAAATCATTTTAAACTGAAATTGGAAGGTGATTGGAATTTTTTGTATCCTCTTTGACGTGTATGGATACTTGGTTAAATGCTTTCCACGAAGAAGAGAAAGCATAGCAAATGATGCAGGCTTCTTTGATTTATTGAAGCAATGGCCAGTCACCTTGAGGAGTAATTTGATGGGTAAATTGATATACTTTCAAATTGTTTTGGACATGAAATGGTTTGGGTAGATATTTGTTTATACTTTGTTGATATGTGCGTAGGCTTTAAATAATGACTGAGGAAAATTGGCAATGAAACTTGAGATTTCAAAATTAACAAAGTATACGAGTTAATATATCCAACATTGCATGGTATTTAGAGCATATATAAAATATTTTATTTAAAAAAAACTAACTTTTGTATAAATTATTATGATATACATAATTCTCTTATTGTATCAGAACACCAAATTGACTACGTTTGGGTCTTCGTCTCTTAAAAACGAAGAATACATCAGTCTCTAGTTCCATTTCTTCCAAACAATATTAACAAATTACTTTAAACAGCAAAAATTATTTCAAAATATACAAAATAAAAATTTTACAAAGCAGTACTAAAGTAGATCAGTATTACTATTGCTAACTTTCAGAACAGTTCGCATTGGATTTTAAAAGAATTAATACAAATGAAAGAAAAAAAAAACATAAAAATAAATTTGACATCACCGAAAAAGTAAAATGTTCAATTTTATTGGAGTAAAAAATATTTCTGTCAAAATAATTTGTTTCGAAGTCAATGTGGATAAACTTATTAGTTTA
>JAPMOQ010017342.1:0-85263 GCA_026543055.1 Argiope trifasciata
AAATATACTCTGAAATTTTTATGTTAATTTCTCAATTCATTTTTAAGATATCGTGTTAATGGTGGAGAATTTCTATGAAAATGAAAGTTTTGAGAACATTGATTTTAAAGACACATTTTGGATTTTGCCAGAAAAAATAAACCATTTTGGAAAGAAGAAAGTCTTGACTACTAGAAATAATAATTTTAAAAAATTCGCCCATGTAGTCGATAAGCGGAGTTTTTTACGTATTCGGATACCTTAAAAAGTTTAGAATAGAAATGTTTGGAACATTCAACATTTGCATTCTTAAGCCAGTCAGTCTTGAGAAATCCTGGATCTTTTTTTTTTTCATACAGATATATCTTTGTTTCATTTTTGATATCCCTACCAGATAATTCTTGGTCGATAGTTCTTGTATGGTATTTTTTAACATCATAATTGGATAATTGATCTACTCGTCTAACTTTGTATCCTTTGTATTCCGGCCCATGTTCCAATAACGTATCACAAAAGGAAGACGTGGCAGATTCTTTTGATCAAAGCGGCCTTAGAGCACCTGGGTCCGTAGATGCGATGCGCAGTTGGTTTTTGCGCACGTTGCGTCATTGCGAGATTTTTTTTTTTTTCGTACCTCATCATAGTTTCGAATGACTTGGGAATAGAAGTAAAGTTATTCTGTCTGTAAAAATACCGATTAGAAACTGATTATTGAATCCATATTACCTTAAATCACATTTCAAAATAAGCTTAAAATAATATAAAAACAGAAATGAATTCAACGATCGGAAATTTATTATTAAGAACATTATTATTATTTTTTCACTCATTGGTCTGAATTGATTACAGTCATTAATCATCTTCAAACAATCACGAGACTTCTCTACCGCTTTCTATCATTTTCTCTTGTATTCGTATCTCGCATTTTCACACTTTAAGCGAATTCACATAAAAAAATAAAAATTCCATCAAATTTCCGCTTTTGCCTAGCGGTACCAGGTAAATCGCGATACAAAATATATCTATATTCACAATAATTTTAAGTTTTTGATTTATTTTTTATTTATTTTTGTTTCGCTACATTCTTATTGTCATTTATACAGATTTTCTGACAATATTTCTATAAATTTTGGCATATTTTAATATATAAAATGCAATATTTATAAATTGTAATATACAATATTTATAAATTGCACCTAATTCAATATTTTTAAAAATTGCAATTAATATTTATGAATTGCAACATGCGGAATTTAAATGCAATATTTACAAATTGTAACATTGGTTTGGCATCGACACACTTTATTAAAGGGGTTTTTAAAAAATTATTTTCTAACTGTTTTTTGTTCAAAAGAAAACGAATTTTTTATTATACAAAACAAAACTCTCTTTTATTTGGAGTTTTTCTGATCAGTCAATACGTTAAGAGATTCTACTTACAACTTATAACAGCTATAAACAAATGATGATATCACGTATATCGAAAATATCGATATGTTTTGGCCGATATATCGCAATGATGAAGTTCGTTCATCACCCAGCCCTAGAATCCACAGAAGTATTTTGAGTAAAAAATTTGGCTAAAATATAAATTTAAAGCTTTACTGAAAACGATATATCGTTGATCAAATTAAATATTCAATTTCTCATGATATTTACTTAAACATTTGAAAATATAAAACATAGTTTACGGGTAATTTTTTATTAACAGCATATTAATTAATTTTTTAACAAAAAATATTAAATTTTTCCTCTATTATAGACTTTTTATTTACAAGATTTATATTCTTTTAAGAAAGCCGATTAATTACGATATGATACATAATCCATCAATGGCAGCTTGCATCGAAAGAGTACTTAATCGTAATCGATGGCTTGATTGATTTCGCATAAATCTCTTTTAATAGAAATGTCTGAGTTGACACAAGTGAAATAGGTATCAATGCTCGACGTTCATGCTGAAAGGATTATCGAATCCAGAGAATATTTTTTTCTCTCATCTTATTTTTTTATATTGCTGTGTGATGCCCAATAATTTATAGAACTGTTTCTTGATTTGGCAATTTTGATTTATCGTTTGGCAGTCAATAAAAGAAGAACATCAATCAACGTTTCAAAATAATGTACCAAAAAAGCCATTAATGAAAATCCATTCACTGGATTAGAAAATATATATATATTAAACAAAAGAGCAGCTCTTTCGGTCAAACGCTTTTGATAATTTTTTTTAAATTGTTCATTCTTCCTATAAACCGCAGAACATATTAGTAAATGTCGCAGGTTTTCAATCATATTTCTTGACAACAGAAAGAACTGTTAATGTTAAGGGGAATAATGAGATATGATCTGAATTATTTTTATTTTTCAAATCAAATATTCTAGAATATCATCAAGAAACAATCTTGATGAAGAAAAATATAAATTACCTAATTAACATTCCGTTAGTTGCGCCTTATCTGACAGATACCTGAGGTTTTCTTTTTCCAATAAATAGATAGCGCTCTGTCTTAGAGAAAATTCTTTATTGCTATCTTCCTGGTTTATTTTGACGGGCCGCTGTGGCCTGGTGGTAAAGTCTCGGCTTCAGAACCGGAGGGTTTCAGGTTCGAGACTCTATTCCACCGAATAATAGTCAAGTAAGGAGGTCTCTTGCACGTTTAATCTGTCAGGCCAAACGTCCTCCTGCTGGTGTGGAGTGGGGTGGAGAGGGGGGTGCCAGTTCAGGTGTCGTCCTCATCATTTGACCGTGGTTCAAAATCACGAGGTCCGTCCCAAAATAGCCCTTGTGTTGCTTTAAACAGGACGTTAATATAATTAAACTTAAACTTAATCCTAGTTGTTTTAGAGGGAATTTTAGTACCATTCCCGCGCTCCGACTGTGATATTCGAAAAGGCAACTAATGTAAATTATCTGTGAGATACAACGCTATCACTTTTGTAAATGTATCTTACTTCCTCATTTTTTCGCAATTTCTATTTTGTGTTTTTTTAATTAATGTTAATACCTTTTATTCCTATTTTAAAGTTTTTATTCTCATTTTTACTGTGTTAAACTATATTGCATCTTCCAGAAACAGCAGCCTGCCCATATCCACTGCCGTGTGCTCTAAAAAAATTCAGTGGGAGAAAACATTATCTGGAAAAAAAAGAACTTAATAACAACAATAACAATGATAATTCTTCTTGTAAAAGGTACGAGCGTTGTCAAAAACAGAAGAAAATACACTTAATTAGATATTGAATTAGATATTGATTAGAATTGCAAAAATTGTGGTTCAAACTTGTATTTGTAGCATTGTGTATTCTCAGGAATGTGGAAGTGAATCGAATAGGGAAAAATGTATATTAAGTAGAAAATGAATTTTTTTAATCGAATAATCTGTATTTACTGATAAAACTGTTATCAATTACGAAACTTTGATTATTTCTTTTTGCGTTCTTAACTCTCATAATTATTATAATGCATTAATTCTTCAGTTTAAAGTAATATCTCTGGAAAGTAATATTTCTGGTGAATAAGCAACTCGCCAAAGGTTCCAAAACATACTCTTATAAAATTTTCAAACACTGAATAGAATTTCCTCTTTTTCTGTGTTTTTATTTGGTCTTTTTTAACCATTTATCTGTAATTTACATCTTGAAAATGTCTAATTTCCATATCTTTAAATACATTCATGTGAATCATAGCTTAAAAGGTTGAGTGATTAACAAGTAAATAAAACTTGGTCTTTTCTTCGGCCTTTTAAGTACCAAAAAGTAGCTTCCATTTTAATAGATAAACAGTGAATTTATGAATATTATATTGCTACGAACCTGTAATTTTGCTTTCCCGTGCTAATAATATCATCGTTATGAAGTCTGATTTACAGTCATCTGTATTGAACGGTGCATGATGTCACATCAAAGGTCCTAGAGCTTGGCGACCATTTGGCGAGATGGCTACGAATTTGACGACAAAATGGATAATACCCAAAACATTCAGTTTCTTCCAGATCCGTCCATTAGGAGTCGATATATGTCCAGAATGATCCTGATTGGTCCAGAAGGTTTTAGCTCCACCTAACTCAGCTATTTAAAACCGGTAATTTGAAGCTGCAGTGAATAGTGTGCGAGTCTGGTATGAAGTGTGATCAGTCGAGAAGACCTGAATTGAGAGGTCTTAAATGGGAGTCCTGAGTGAAGGAGTCTCCGAGATAATACTGAACCAATGAAGGAGTGCTGAGTTGCTGTGTGGCATATAAAGACATAGCCTGCGTCCTGTGTCGTAGCCCGTTGTGCCGTCGTCGGGAACGGAGCTATCCTGATCTGAGAATTAGTCCCATTGTATGAAGTAGTGAGTCGACAGCGAAAGCGAGAAGAGACAGAGGAGAAGTTTCAGCCGTTCGGAGAGACCTACTTGAACATAGACAGAATCCCTGAAATTTTACCTCTCCTACTGAATCCTGTCTGGCCGTCTTCGTGTGCTGTGGACGTTGTCACTACGGGATTTCTGCCTGTGGACTACTGTTACTATTGTGGGCTACTATCTGTTGTAGAGTGCTGCTGTGTGCTATCCTTTGTGTTCGTCTCAGCTGTATACAGTTGTCTTGTGTAGATAGTTGTGCAGTCAATATTTGTCGTCTTTGTACTGTCATGTCTTAGTCCTGTATATAAACGTTATCTGTGTTGTGTCTTCTACAGAAGAACTGATCAGTGTGTGTTCACATCATACACCCACTACATAAACGATTCCGACGGATTTCGATATAGAGGAAAATCCGTAGTTATATAAATTCCTTTTGAATTTTGAAAGCTATTTTTCTAAAACTTCGTTTAATCATTTGAAGTTATTTTTCTCATGCCCACAGTCAAAAGAAGAAGAAATGCATGAAAACAACGAGGACAGCAATTTTTTTTCTCCTTTCCCATAGAATGATAGCACGAAATGATAATATGCACCGATTGGCTTCAGTGTGTATTATCCCTCCTAGATTTAGCTTGAATTAAATGCAAAAAAAGCAAATGTTGCCCAAATATGCTTGGTTTTGTCTCTTCAGCATTTCACTCGAGTGACCTAAAAATAAAGAAGAAAAAAATACTAAAATATAAAAAAATCAAATTGTATTGTAATATAAACCAATAAATTCTCATCCAAACTTTAAAAAAAATTTATCAATCATTGTATTTCAGAATATCTTTTTTTTTTTTTAATTTCAAGCAAAAAAAACACTCATGAATTATTTCTTAATTTAATGATCATTATATTTCCGTCAAACAAAATTTTAAGTATAAATTTTTATGAAGGCATTTTATGATTTCTTAATGATTATTATTGTAATTCCAGGCATTTATAGCTCTTTTCATTCTTTCATTTTCTGTACCAATAGAAAATTATTTTCGATAGAAATAAAAAATTTTAAAAAAGTGTTTATACGAATATCCATAGCCACTTAAAAACTTTTCAGAATTTCTACAGAAAGATCTTTCAGAAATTTAGAAGTTGAAAATAGAATGTATAGTATTTAAACAAATTTTTTGACATACATATTTATATCTATACAATATAGTTATTCCTGTGGTTGAAGAAATAGTCATATTCAATTAAAATTTAAAGAACGTGGACACTTTTTGACAATTTAAAAAATCTACAGCTCTTTTTTTTTTGTCTTTACTTAAATAAATACAATTTTTTTACATTCATATTTAGCTCTTGTACTTTTTATTTAAATGATTTCCTCTGACATCTGATTTACTGAACTAAATACAAATTTTTTGCATTCATATTTAGCTCTTGTACTTTTTATTTATCTGGTTTCCTCTGACATCTGATTTACTCAAGTAAATACAAATTTTTTACATTCATATTTAGCTCTTGTCCTTTTTATTTACCTGAATTTCTCTTTCACCTGATTTTCTTAAATAAATACAAATTTTTTACTTTCATATTTTTTGATAAAAACTGTCGTGCTAAACTTTTTCGTCTCGTTTACCTGAACAGTATTGTAGCGCCATCTCTTGACATAAAAAAAAAATTTTAACGAAGAATATTCCTCTATATAAACAAAACAATCCCAAAAAAATCTCTCCAAAAAACTTGTCTCGGATATCAAAAATAATTTTAATGTAAACTATTTATTTCCAGATTAATTCTCAAGACGCTATCAAAATAAAATTTTTCAAATTCAACGAGATTTTATCAAATCGACACAACGTTATTTTCTAATTATTTTCCATCATTGCATAAATTAATATGAAAAGATGCCGTGTAATTTAGATTTCATTCTCTGTGTTCTTTAGAATGCAATCAGCAAAAAAAGTCATGTAGTAAAGATATAAGCTAGATTTAAATGGTACATTCAAGTACCATCAGTAAATAAAGGGTTAAATGATGTGATAAAAGACGGTATTGTCAAGTCCAATATTTGAATCAACTTTTTAAGGTATCCAAATACGTTGAAATCACCGGTTATAGACTACATTGGCGAATTATTATTTTTTTTTTTTAGTCCAGACTTTTCTCTTTTCAAAACAGTTTATCTTTTCTAGGAAAAAGAAAATCCCGACCTACCATCCAGGATCACAGATTTTTCAGCTAAAATTTGTCTTTCACTTCTATTTTCTCAAAACTTTCATTTTCATAAACATTCTCCACCGTTAACACGATATCTCTAAAACTAACAGAGGTATTTACGTAAACCTTTCAGTGTGTATTTTAAATAATATGGACAATGAAATGAACCAAAAGTTTCATGGTTGGTGATATTGTATGGTACTTTTTTCATCTATGGGAGTTTTTGAGCTGTGAATTGATGGAAAAAATGCGTATAAACATGTTTTTACCCATCACTTCTTTGCATCTCTAGATATTTCTTAGATTTTGATTCATTTCATTCACCAATTTTTCCTATAACTTGTGTACAAAGAAAAATAGGATCGCTGCCTTACCATTTTGTGTAGAGTGTTCACCGTTTAATTTCGTTACAATTTACAGTACATTTTTCCCTTTCTCAAAATATATTATATTTTCAAATAATTTTGTTGTGTGTTATAGTATTTTGTAAAACGGACACAACATCTAAAAACCATAGTTTTAAATACTTTTTTTAAAAATCCATTTTTTCAAAAAAATTCCTTTTAACGTTGTCGGATACTTTACGAAAGAATAAAAAACACAAATTATATCGGGCGAGCTGTGTTTGAATCACGTCCCATTCGCAACACTCTATCGAATAAACTCGCTACACCCTATCATATCTACAACCACAGCCGTAAATAAACTCCAATGCGTGGTAGATAGTGTATTCAAAAGCCTCCAATAGCCCACTTCCCAACATCTGTTGCCAGAAGGGGGAAATTCCTATAAAACATTCCTTTGTTCCGTACAGTTTTTGCTCTGGAGAGAGGGAAAAAAATCTTAAATTATTTCCCATTTGTCGCCAGTGCTTGGCGACCATTCCGTTCATATTTGAAGTGATAACCCTCTTCCTTTTCTGATTTATATCCGCAATCACACATTTGTATTTTCCAGCCAAAGGAAAAAGGGGAAGAAGACATTAAGCGGGGGAAAAAAGCGCCGCGACATGGCGTAGGAAATTGAGTATTGGCGTCATAAATTGTCTCCAAACACTATTGGGATTAAATTACTGTAGCATTATGGTTGTTCTTTACTTGGCGCTCATCTTTTTTTCTTATTATTTTGGCCAGAAAATGAAGCCATAACACTAAATGAATGGGGCCCGAATCTCTCAGAGTAATTGGAGCTTCTAGGGTCATTGTGTCCTATAGTTTTCCGACTAATTTATGGATAAGAAGTATAGAGACCAGGGTACAGGTGTAACTGAACTGGTTTCAGCAATTATTGCTTTGTTGGAAAGGAATCTAATGATATACTTTAGGTGCTTGAAAAATTATGTCACTGTTATCCATATAAATAAAAATGAATGTGTGTCTCTTATGCGCTGCCGTACCACTCATCCGATTTCGATGAAACTTCGACCATTTATTACTTGCTCTAACGGGATGGTCATAGACACATTAAAATTATGTAATCTATGTAAATAAAAATGAGTATTTTTCTGTATTTCTGTTGTGCTTTTATGAGAAGTTGTGATGTGCTCGGAATAGAACCCGGGACCTTTGGGTCTGAAGCCTAGCAACATAACCACAGGACAAAAGTAATTGCTCAATCCGGTAGATGTTATCTGGCTTACTAAGATATCATCACAGACACACGCTCCAGTGAGTTGACGAAAGATATGCGTTGTTGTTGAGTGAGTGGTTGCTGCTGTGTCTAATGCGCCGTACCCATCTTTGTTTGGCGAGCGGAGAGCTTTTTTTGTCACGCCAAGCGTTATGGCGAGCGTGCGTGAATTGTAGCGTCAAGTGAGTCTGACGTCTTTGGTTGCGGGTAGAAGGCGCCACGACAGTTGCGTGAAGGTTGAAGGATCATTGTACGAGGTCCCCATTGTGAAAGGGTGAAATATTCTCGGAATAGAACCTGGGACCTTTGGGTCTGAAGGCCAGTAACATAACCACAGGGCAAAAGCATGCTCATGTACAGAAGATGTTATCTGTCTTATTAAGATATCACCACACCTTCCTAAACCGCTCACCCGATTGCGATGAAATTGGCTCAGCTTATTGCTTACACTTACGGAAAGATTACAGACATAGTAAAATTATATAATCTATATATAAATAAAAATGAGCGTTTGTCCGTATATCTCTAATGTGCAGCCGTACCTCTCATCCGATTACGATGAAACTTCGACTACTTATTACTTGCACTGACTGGGTGGTTATAGGAATAGTAAAATGATCTAATATGTAAAAATTATTTTCGGATCTATTTTCGCAGGTATTAACCAAGGATTATTGCCAAAATAATTCGCTAAGGAGGCACAACAGATCCAGTGAAGATGCTAAATTTAGGCTATGAAATTTTAATTAAAATTTAATATAATTTTAGCGTTTTATGGAAATTATTAGAATACACAAATATTTGCATCATTTTAACGGACAGTTTCAGGAAATGTCCACACGCTGACATGGTGTGGAAGTTTGGAGGGGAGTGCCAGCTCCTTGCCAAAATGGCAAGGTCCGTCGCAAAATAGCCCTAGTGTTACTTTAAAGAACGGGGTGTTAATATAACCAAAACAAACCCAGAGAATGTCTTGCAAGGCATTGGCATATAATAGTAGCAAAATATTATTATTTGACATGAATTTAGCATGATCCTTGGTGAGGGGTGTTCTTTTAAACATTAATCCTTGTTATTTAGTTAAAAATATTCGGAAAATCGAATCTATGTTTTGGACGCTTCTTTCTCAATCAACTGGAAGGGTCGCGGTGGCCTGGTGGCAAGCTCTCTGCTTATGGAACCTGAGGGGTTTCAAGCTCGTGACCCGATTCCATCGAAGAACCGTCGTGTGAAAGGACCTGCTGCACGTTAAATCCGTCGGAGTCAAACATTCCACCCGCTGATGTGGTGTGGAAAGGGGGTTGCCAGCTCAGGTGTCGTGCTCGTCATTTGACCGCCTTTTCAAAATGACGAGGTCCGTCCCAAAATAGTCCTAATGTCACTTCAAAACTAATATAACTAACTGAATCAGTTAATAACTAATCAAATCATTTAATATAAATAAACAACTAAATTAGTTAATATAGCTATCAAACTCAATTAGTTAATATAAATTAATAACTAAATCAGCTAATATAACTAACTAACTCAATGAGTTAATATAAATAACTAAATCAGTTAATATAGCTAAATAACTAAATCAACTAATATAACTAACTCAATCAGTTAATATAAATAAATAACTAAATCTACTAATATAACTAACTCAATGAGTTAATATAACTAACCAACTCAATCAATTCGAATAAAACTTTGACGTAACTACACTTGTAGCCACAAAAGAGTCCCTTGCCATATTTGAGGTATTTAAGTCATACCTTTTAGGAGTTATAAATGTTAAAAGTGGGTATTGAATTTCACTTGTCTAGCTTTCATCATTTTGTATCTATCACGTTAACTTATATTTGCCGACTTATATTTGCCTTACTTATATGGCAGATATACTGTCTCTGAAATGATTCTGCTCAAAATTGAGAGAAGTCTGCAAATTTGGTGTAAAGACCATATTATCTACACAGCTGAAAGGATTTTTTAATTAACTTTATCACAGGCATAATGCCAAAAATGGGTTTTTCGAACTCTAGAGAAGTCTAAAACATAAAGATCCATCAAAATATCGAGTTGAAGAAAGTTAAAAGAATACAAATTTAATACTTTTAATTAAAACAATTAAAAAAAGAATGTATCATTCGTTTAATTAAAACAATTAAAAAAGAATGTATCATTCGTATCAGTAGGAAGATATTATGAAGATAATTTATCAGTTTATAGGTGAAGCGCATAAACTATTTTTCATGATCATTCAGTATTAAAATTACAAACTACCAGCGGGTGACCGAGCTCCGCTCGGAGAAAACAGGTATCGAAGCTAACTCGAAGATTTAAATTTTCAATTGTGATTTATCAAAACAATACATGCCATAAGAAAATTTGTGAAACCATTGGTGAAAAGATAACCGGTTAAAGTGCACCATTGTAAACTATTCTAAACAAAGTTAGAATTTGGAAAGGGAACTATTCTATATAAAGGTAAAGTAAAGGTAAAGATTGAAGTGTGTTGAAATTCAATATTTTTGACAAATTTATTTAGAAAAACCAAACATATATACATACATAAGAAACATATTATAAACATATAACAGCATAAACATAAAACTTTATTAGTTCGCCATATTGGCTATAGATGGCAGCACGTTACCGCTTGAAAATTTAAGTAGCCATTATGGCGAACTAATAAAGTTTGAAAATATCCTATCTGTAACTCCGAACTGCTCGACCGTAGCGCTTCAAAACCGGCGCCAATCGATTCCTCGTGGCCAAAAACCCCAGACCCCCAAGTTTACCGGAGTTTATTAATTCTGGGGCGATTTTCGACTTGGCAACCATTCCTCGTATTATAGTATTAGATTACATTTATTTACAACAAGCTGTTACCCGGTGCGTTGCTGCCGCCTATAAAAATAATATTGTGAAATCAATCGATAATTTTGCAAATGTTTTGTCGAAATAGGATGAACGGTACGGCAGCATATAACTTGCGAACAAACAAATATGCATTTTTATTTATTAAATTTGTGTATTCTTTTAGAATTGTAAAACTTGGTGTTCTTTCAGAATGGTGATGAAAGGAATTATTTTTTGCATCTCGTGACTCGTCTCATATTCGTTCAGAATTCTCAAGTTTCATTTCAGAAAATGTGATTGAAATACTTTCTTTTAAAATTCATTAAACATAGAAAATATATTTATGTCATAGAATAGCTAATATAGTTGAAAAGATAATTTTTGCAAATGAAGATGATACAAATTATTTGTACTATAATATTTCAGGAAGTTACTGCGAAAAACGCTAAAATTTAATTAAAAATAAAAAATCCAAAGTTTCCCCAAAACTTTCTCGGATAATTTGTAATGAAGTAGTTAAATCTGAGAACAGGTTAATGTGTTGTAGCTCTACGTACTATTGCTACAAAATATGAGCCTTTCACTTGCATTAAGCATTTCTAAAGAATTTATTGTCTCCTCGGCGAATTATTTGGAGAGGAACCCTTGGTAAATAAATGTGGTTGAGTTCCGAATTTTTCAGAATTATTTTAGATGATTGTCCTTTCCCTATAACTATCCCATATGTGTAAACAATAAGCTGCCCAAGTTTCATCGCAATTGGATGAACGGTTTCGGAAGGCATAAGTTTCATACAGACAAACATGCATTTTTATTTATATTGATTACAAATTATTTTATTTTAAATTTCAGACATCCGTAACTTCTTCTTGCCAACGCTGCAAAAATAACAGATTTTGAATCCCCGTGGTGCCATCTTTCGAATAACAGGCAAACTATTCGCTGCACCTGAGAATTGATTTTCTGTCAACCAAGTTAACTCTGAGAACTCGTGCAAGAAATCTCCCGAGACATCCCGTGGCAGGATGTTCAGGTCAACAGAGAGAGGCCCTCGTTGCGCATTTTCGTGAAGAGCAGCAAGAATTTATGTTCACTTAAATTCCCTTTCCTGTGAATTGCTTACTTTTTATTTCTATTTCAATTGCTACTATTAGTTCACTCAGCGTGTGTGTGTATGTATGAATGTGTGTGTGTGTGAGAGAGTGCATATTAAAAAAGTAAAAACCCTTTTCCTGAGTCAACAAAAATTTTAAACGATTCGGTTGTGTTCCAGTCGTTCATAAAGTAATTTTAATCCATTAACTCGAGTTTAAATACGTTTTTTTAAACTCACACTCTTAACTCGGAAACTTTTTATACTCAATGTTAACACACTTTTTTATTAAATATCAATTAATTAATTAAATTTTTCGAGTAATTTATATTTTTTGCCAAAATTGCCAAGTCGCAGGTTTGCCGCCAAGCTATGAGATTAGAAACACCCGATCTTAAATGATATAAGACAGAGGTGTCCAAACTTTTCGCGGCACGGGCCGGATCGAAATTAGATCCATGTTATAAGGGCCACATGCATATACAAATTGAAAAATATCATTATGAGTAAAGTAGCATTAAATACTATTAATTAATACTATTTTATTGTAATTTGAAAATACAAAATACTAAACAAAAAAAGTATAATTATATAATTATTTTATATAAATTGAAATATTTTCATGCAACTTCTAATGCGAATGATGAAACTGGGTTTTTTTTTTGTTGTTGTTGTTGTTGAAGAATGTCTTTAGAGTTGGGATCAAAATTTGTTACACCAATCATAAGTAATGACTGCAAATGATCATCAAATAAATTTGCTCTATATTTTGATTTGAGATACTTCATTCGAGAAAAAGTTTGTTCGCACACGTAAGTAGTCCCAAACATTGAAATGAATTTACGAGCAAATTTCTTCAAATTTGGAAACTCTTTTGCATCCAAATATTTATAAAAATCTATTAAGTTTCCTTCCTTGTAATTGTCCTTGATTTGTTCGTTTGCTTGAAGATCAATAATTTCTATTTGAATCTGTCTTGAAATTTCAGCAGGTTGGTTTGGGCGAAAATATCATTATGTTTTAAAACCCTCCTCGGGCCGGATAAAATCACTTGGCGGGCCGGGTTTGGCCCGCGGGCCGTAGTTTAAACACCTCTGATATAAGATATACATAAATAGTATAAGAAAATAAGTAGGAAAGGAATTTTTAAGGTCTCCGACTGCCTTAAAAACCCTGGTTTTCGACCCTATTGGAGAATCGTTTTTTATTATCATTTCTTGTAGGTAAGACTTTCCTCCTTCAAAAACAGCCTTTTTTTTTCTTGTAGAAGGGAGGCAGACCTATCATCCAGAAGACTAAGCAAAACCTATTTTTTCAGTTAAAATTTGGCTTCAATTTATTTATAAAAACTTCCCACCGTTAACATGATATTTCAAAAACCAATTGACGCATTTACATACACATTTCAGCGTGTATTTTAAATAACATTGGAAATGAAATGAACCATATGTTTTATTGTTGGCGAAATACTTTTTTCATTCATATGTGTTTTTAGAAAAATTATCGTAAATTTATGGAAAAATTGCATACATACATAGATTTTCCCCCATAACTTCTTTGAATCTGAAGATGTTTCTTAGACTCGATTCATTTCATTCATTATTATATTCCATAAATTTTGTGTCAAGAAAATTAAGATTCCTGCATTACAATTTTGTTTAGAGTTTTAGCCGTTTTGGTTACATTTCATAAATATTTACAATAAAGTTTCCCATTTCTCAAAATATATTTTCAAATCATTGTTTTTGTATTTATAATGTTTATAATTGACAATACATCTAAAAATAATAAATAATTTTTTTATCAAAATTTTTCCTTTTATCCTTAACTGATACCTTAAAAAAATTTATATATTACTTGTTTATTTATCTGTTTTCCTCCATTTTGCTTTTTTTTTAACAGATTGATTTCTAACTAGACCAAACAACGAAATTGTTCTGAATAACCGTTTTTTAATTTACAAGAATTATCAGAGTTTATTGAACAATGTACGATTGTTTGACAAAATGAATGACTGAAATAGGGTAGGAAGCGACTCAAAAATATTGATGGCCATTTGCTTTGAGACATAATCTAATACTATAATACGAGGAATGGTTGCCAAGTCGAAAATCGCCCCAGAATTAATAAACTCCAGTAAACTTGGGGGTCTGGGGTTTTTGGCCACGAGGAATCGATTGGCGCCGGTTTTGAAACGCTACTGTCGAGCAGTTCGGAGTTACAGATAGGATATTTTCAAACTTTATTAGTTCGCCCTATTGGCTATAGATGGCAGCACGTTACCGCTTGAAAATTTAAGTAGCCATTATGGCGAACTAATAAAGTTTTATGTTTATGCTGTTATAGGTTTATAATATGTTTCTTTTGTATGTATATATGTTTGGTTTTTCTAAATAAATTTGTCAAAAATATTGAACTTCAACACACTTCAATCTTTACCTTTACTTTACCTTTGTATAGAATAGTTCCCTTTCCAAACTCTAACTTTGTTTAGAATAGTTTACAATGGTGTACTTTAACCGGTTATCTTTTCACCAATGGTTTCACAAATTTTCTTATGGCATGTATTGTTTTGATAAATCACAATTGAAAATTTAAATCTTCGAGTTAGTTTCGATACCTGTTTTCTCCGAGCGGAGCTCGGACACCCGCTGGTATCATTGTAATTTGACTTTCTTTCGATTGAAAATTTAAAATATTACATTTTATAGAAAGTTTATTGTGCTTTGCTCTTCTCTCTCTGTCTTTCTGTCCTTGTTTCCAGTTTGTTTGTTTTTTTAAATATTTTTATTCATATATTTCACAATCTTGTCATCACAAGCATACTACAAGTCTGTTTCTGTCAATCGGCACACGTTTTTAGTTTTTGCATGATATTTAACTTACTAAGCCAAATCCATTTCCAAATCTGAACTTCAAAAGGCTCGTTTTCTTCGGTTTCGCCTTATCCAACATTAAAATCCCTCACCCTATTTCTATCAATAAATGTCAGAAGTCGGACACTAGTCACGAAGATGGATAGAACGGGAGCGTCTCTCCCACTTCATGCTCATGACGCTGCTTAAATAACCAGAGGGTCACAGTTGCAGGGGCATGAAGCGGTGATTTGTGTGTTACTCAGCTGAAAGATAGTTTCTATGATAGAGAAAGTATTGGAGTTCGTACAGGAGTCAAACGATTGAAAAATGGAGGAAGAAATTCGCGAATGGATCACAATTATTGAACGTATTCACAATTTTCTCCTCCTTAACTCCAAAATTATTGAACATAGAAAGATGATTATAATGACAAATAATTAATGTATTGTACTTAATAATTTCTATTTAAAAATTTTGTATCCACCTCATACTAGAAGTTAACACGTAATAATCCACAGTGGATTCTTTTAAGAAGATCTGCACATTGCAGTGGCCTCATGTTGAGAGTTCTAATACATTTCCCTTTCTTCCGACCATGTTTTCGAATTCATAAAAAAAAGAAAAGAAAACCGATATCTAGAGTTATTTTGACTGCAATCTACATATATATATTTATTTTCTGCTATTTTTGTGTTTGTACACAGCGTTTCTTTGTATTTGTATTCGTGGGCGCTGTATTTGTATGTTGCTCTCTTTTTTTCTCTCTCTCTTCTTATCTCTGTCCTCGTTTCTAGTTTGTTTGTTTTTTAAAGATTTGTATTCATATTTTTCAGAATCTTGTCATCACAAACAAACTGTAAATCTGCTTCTGTACATCGGCACCAGTTTTCAGTTCCTGCATGATAGTTAGCTTAATAAGCCAAATCCATTTCCAAATCTTTTCAAATTGCTCTTTTAATTCGTTTTCGCCTTATCCAACATTAAAATCCCTAACACTATTTCAATCAGTAAATGTCAAACGTCGAACATTAGTCACGGGGATGGATGGAACAGGAGCGTCTCTCCCACTTCATGCTCATTGCACTGCTGAAATAACCAGAGGGTTATAGTTGCAGGGGCATGAAACGGTGTTGTGTGTGCTTCCATTGGAAAAAAAGTACTCAGTTTGAGTAAAATCGGCTATTTAATTTTCCAAGACGACGAGAAGATGTTGCACAATGTATAAACTAACATTCGCAAAGTTGAATAACAGTATATAAAACCCTATGATATTATGCAGAAAATGTTGATATAAATGCACTAATTTCCCAACTTTAATTGTTTATGAGGCAATTTTGTTTTTCTGCTTAAAATATGCATATTTAAAGATAATATATTCTTATAATGCAGGTCTAACCAATATTTGATGTATGCCCGTTTGACACATCATTCAAAATACGGTAGTAACTACAATAATTTGACCAATAATAAGTTACACACATTGTTCACGCACATTTCTCCATCTCGCTCAATCGCGTGACTCAATGCAATTACGTGTCACGAGCTGTATATATATTTATAACTGTGCCGTTCTATCAATTTATAATTGTGTTTTAATAAAAGTTGGTTGTTTTTTAAATTGGTGTGATTTTATTTGAGGAGTATTATTTTAGAGATCCTTAACCAAATGAATGTGTTATGAGGAGTATTAATATGGTCCGTCGATGTGTTGAGTGAAGAAATAACACACATAATTCACTACACTACAATAATTTGTCCAATAATAAGTTACATAATTTACTACACTACAGTAATTTACACACACATAATTTATTACACTACAATAATTACTTTCTATACTACAATAATTTACTGTAGTTCACGAGTACTCATTACTTCTTAGAGTATTGAAAGAAATGAAAGACAAACGAACAAAAAGGTTATATCTTCACAATATTCTATGGCTGGAATGGTGAACCAGTGGCACGAGTACTATTCGATAAATGTCAAAATCTGTTAGTAGACGATTCCTTTTCAGGCATTTTATCACTGCTACAAATTTTATTTCGGTTAAAATATTATGAAAAGTAAAAACAAACGAATTATCTTTTTGATAAATACATTTTTTTTAATATTATTTTGTGTAATAACTGATGATCAATTGTAAACCTTTTGGAATCTGGCAATGGCTTGAAATTTAAGAGGCAAAGTGAAGAGAATAAACGAAACCGATGTTATTATAAAACGTTTGGAATCTTGTTTGGATTTTTGTAAGTGTTTAGGATGGTCTGAAAGCTACAGAAAGCTATATATATGGTTTGAAGCTCAAGAAAACGGTTAGTTTTCTAGAAAGCATGTAAGAAGTATCATCAATGGTACGCGACACAACATTTTGAACGCACCGCTGATCAAAACAATTTGCATTTAAGTTCAAAATAGCAACACAATGAGTGCTCCCATTCCATTTAAAATTTCGAATTTTTCTTAAAAGGCACATCCATGTAGTGATTTAATTAGAGGCCATTAACATTCAACATTTAGTTTTATCTTATGGTAATAGATGGCACTATGGGTTCTACTAAAGGCACCATAGGCCCAAAGTCTAAGACACCTGATGTCAAATTTCAGAAAAGCGAGTTGTGGGCATTCGCTCGGCAGACAGGGAGAGAGTGGGTCATTCGTTTCGATATCACGGTTATTTAATGCGCTACGGCGGCATATAATTTTGCCATGGGGTATTTAGTTAGGCTTCACCTTTGCTGTCATCTAAAGGTTATACTTTTATCTCTAATATAAATAGCCTGTTCTTTCTTAATAGTTAATGTCTTTTTTCATACATATTTTTTGCTGTAAATAAATTTATTGCTTTTATTTAAAAGCTTCTTCTCTTTAATCAGTAACCCTAAACACTGATCTGAATGAGACTGAATGGGCATTTTGTCCCATCCATTCCTACATATATTTATAAATCTGCGTGGCGGTAGTATTAGCGGACGTGAAGGTTGAATTCCACCAAGGATCGAGCCTGCAATGTTTGGGTTTGAAGCCCAGTCACTTATCCATTCGACAAAAGCGATCGATGATGTCTAGCGGCTGTTATTGGCTTATTAAGATGTCACGACACACTCAAGACCAAAGAGTGGAGAGCTGCTGAGCTGGAGATTGAATGCGCGATATTTCTTGTTGACTTACGCAAGTGCTGTTGCTTGCGCTACTTTAGAATTTTAGACTACTAGAATGATCTACTAGATTCAAAATCTGAACTACAGCAAAATTAAATGATGAAAATAATAACATTTGCAAAGTTCCATCAGCCAGTTATTCTAAAATAATAATGTTAATCTACCGCTGTTGCAAACGCCAAAAGTAAAATGAACTTGAGCTATAAGAACTCCTGTTGCCAACGCCACAAGAGCTTTATTTTCGTAAGATCTTGCTAATTGGATTACCTCCAAATACGATCATAAGGAAAATTTTGTAACAATATAAATGACAGCACTTATCCCAGGTGTTCTTACTTGTGAAAAGTAGGATTTGTGATAGATTGGTCCATCCCATAGGGATAAATGTTGTGATTGAGACGCTAGGGGCAAATGCCTAATAAAATTACCAGCAAGAGCCAACAGAAATAAAAGTGAACAGGTTTCCATATATTTCTGGAGTTGCTCATGAAAGCTTGGTTATTCTTCTTTTAGAAAGAAAAAAAAATATTGCAATATCCTCAATTCCATTACAAGTAGCATATTTCGATGAATCGGCCAGACGAAACCTATACAACTTTTCGCGAGATGTAGAGATTCTATTAGTGAGAGTAAGTCATATCACTCATCTCCTACCCTCTTCTAAGGCATACGGATTAACCTATCGCAACTGAATGATTGGACCGCAGCTACAGCAACACTAGAGGGAACTGGTTGAGTCCTAAGGGCCATCACCGGCCATGGTACAACCCTCCCCGTAGGGAGTACCTCCCGTCATCGATGGGAGGGCCAGAACCTCCACTTATTATTGTGTCCACCGGATTGGTGAGATCCAACCACCATAGAGGATGAGCTCATCCTCATTTCGTGGTGCCCCCCGGGGGTATCATTGGGGTGAGTAAGATGATTGGGTGACGACTCCAGGTAGCAATGTTGCACTATATTGTACGATATTATATAATATTAAGCAATATTTACAATATTTGTGTGCCACCAGGGATGTGTGTTTTTATTTTCAAAGTGAGAAAAGGATTTACTGCAGTTATTTCTTTTATGTACCTTAAATTATGTCCTAATAATTAATGTTACGGATTTTTCTATCTTTCTTAATTCATCGGGTTCTTTTACCTGTATAGTGGGTGTGTATGCTGTGTGAAGATGATGAGCACTATCAATGATCAGTCCTCAATAGACGACACAACACAGATGTTGGATGAAGGACATCGTAAAGGCGACAAATATTTACAGCACTACTATGTACTGTATACAGACATAAAAGTAACTACAGTAAAAGCTATTTATTCGTGGGGTATATGTTCCATAAATATGCCACGAATACAGAAACCGTGAATACGAAATGGTCATTTATTTGGGATTATAGGGGATACGTTCCTAGGTGACAAAATAAAACAAAACAAATATATAAAAAATAAATTTAATTGAAGTTTTTGAATATTTTGATTAATTATCTTAAGGCTTAAGCAATGTTTTGAAGAACTTTGTAATTTTCTCTTGCTTGGCAGTTTTCAAAAGCTCCTTCCATTCAGACTGATACGCAGCAGTCGCATTAGCAATTTGCCTCTTAAAAATAAGACTTCGTTCCATAGACATATCAATGTTCATAAAGAAATCGCAAAGCTCCTTTGCCATTCTTAAACCTTCACTAAGATTTTTCAAATTAAATGTCACTTTTGCAGAGCTTGTTGAAGCCTCTTCTTTAATCTGTTATGAATTTAACATTTCCTCCAAGTGGGTTTCAGTCAAATCTTCATTTTGTGATTCAAGCCATTCCTGAATGTCACTTGATTCTATCTGTTCGAACCCATCTCGTCGTATTCCATTCGCGATTTCGGTTATGTTTGCATGGAACAACATACTTTAGGCAAAGTTGAAATAAGATCTATTTTACATTTTTTATTAGTCCATTTGACGGCATTTACAAGGATATTGGGTTGGATACCTTTTGGAATCCTTTTATTATGATATATGTACTTATTGGATCCGCGAACAAAGAAATTTTTAGCCGCGAATATAGGAATTGGGTTGCATTTTTTTAATCCACGAATAGTGAAAGTGCGAATAAGGTGTTTTTACTGTACTTCAGAGGTACGCCGAGAACTTCCGGCTGCTTCCCCACATACGCTACAACCACGAGGTCGTCGGCGTGACCAAGTCGGACGATTACGAGGAGACGGGTTGGTGGAAAATGGTGCTCAGAAATTTTTCAGACGGAATGGAATTCGAACAGATCTTCGATGGTGCCATGCTGTGCAATGGCCACCACGCTCGTCCGAAGATTTCGCAACTTCTTGGGCAGGGAGATTTCTTAGGAAGGGTGATGCATTCCCAGTCCATGAAAGTGGCAGACGATTTCAAAGATCTGAATATTCTCGTCGTTGGCCTCGGGAATTCCGGGATGGATGCTGCAGTGGAGGTGAGCAACGTTGCCAAACAGGTAAGCAAAAAGAAACTAAGAATTCACGAAAAAAATTGTTTCCGGAATGTGAAAAATCAACCCATTGTGTGCGGGTACATTTCGAAGTGGAATTGCACCGGGAGCGGACGTTTTGTGCGTCAGTTTAGTTATTCAGTTCAATCTCAATAGATAGAAAATTATTTCATTTTTTAACCAACTTTTCCTATTTTATAATGACATATTTTTAAGTGGATAAATTTATAATAGTATCGTAAATATGAAAAATCAAATAGAAATAGTAGTATATGGTTTTAAATTTTTCGAATTATGTTATACATATAAACATTTTTATATTATAAAAAATGAAAAGAGCAATTATAAAACTAATCATGTTTTACAGTGTGCTAACGTTCAAAGCATTTTTCTCTATGAAGAGGCAAAATGCACTCCTTTTCGCAAGGATAAATAAAAAGTTAATTTTAAATCTAAATTAATATTTTTTAATCCACCTTCCCGTTCCGCATCGACTGATGCAAAAGCTAGTTTTTATTTGTCTAGATTTTTCCAGAATCTCTTTAGGAGACAAAAACAATCGGCTTCGTTTTCCTGTCTATACTGTTATTTTTGTACTCACAAACAAACCATGTTGTTACACTAGCCCGTACCGGAACGTGCCCCGCATGCAATGTGTTAATATAACACGACCTGGCTGAATTAAGACCATTTATAATAATTATGAAACAATAATTCTTTTTACTAGGTAGATTCAGTTTTATTCAAACTAATTGCTTTTGGCGACCAGCTGGTTCGCCGAAGTTATTGGTTAGCTTTAATTTCAGTTAAATCGTTGTTAAGCCCTTATTGCAGTTGTAAGAAAGCTCAGTGATGGAGTAACGATTTGCTTGAATTTTACCGTTGCCATTCGATTATAAGCAATAGGAGTGATTTCTATGTTTTAAAATGCATAATGAAAAATCTTTTATCCAAGTTTGCAAGTTTAAGATCTTCCTTTTCATTTTAGTTAATTTCATTCTTATGTTTACCTCAGCAACAGAAAAGGGTCGTAGATCTTCACCCGAAGTGGACCTTTCGGGTTCCCGTACGATGCTTTAATGTCCAACAGACTTCTCGACTCCGTCTACAAGCTTTTGGGATGGAGAACCACAAGCTGGATGCTGGAACATTTATATCTGGAAAACAAGTTCGATCATTCTTTTTACGGACTGAAACCGAAGCACTGCGTTCTGAGTCAGCATCTGACCATCAACGACAGCTTACGCACTAAGATATTATCCGGCAGAATCAATCTAAAAGGTAACATCGAAATGTTTGCAAAGGAGTGGGGTCATATTCAAAGGTGCGAATTCTATCACACCTGTTGACGCAGTGATATTCGCAACCGGATATAACATCCAGTTTCCTTTCATGGAGGAATCCATTCTGAACTCAACCAACAATAAAGTAGAGCTGTTGTTGTTGTCTAATGCCACTTGGTCATACCAAGCCGAATTAGCAGAGCTCTTTCTAATAAGGTGGAGGTGTGAGCCTTTCGCTGTGAACGAGCACCGTTCAGGTGAAAGGACGACTTTGCTCGAACACACGACACAACTCTTTTGAGGGGGCGGTCGAATTCCTTCTTACACTCATTCATTCATCAGCAAGTCAGAATTTAGGTCTAAATCAGAAGCTGACTCATCCCTGATTCAGTGCACCCTGAGGTATCATTTTGTTATAAGAATTTGGAGGATTTTGCAGTCGCGACCTATTTAACGTGCCCCAACTGCCATCATACTACACGGCGGCCTTTGGACAAGACTCACCTTTCTCGCGACCTTTCGATTTCGAGACTGACGCTCTACCAACCAGGCGTCCGCGGCCCTATAAAGCAGAACTGTACAAGCTGACCTTCCCACCAGACCTCACGCATCCAAAACTGGCTGTCATAGATCTGATACAACCAGTCGGTACGATTTTTCCTATCGCGGAAGTCCAAAGTCGGTGGTTTGAGCAGCTGGTGAACGAAAACACCACCCTGCCCAGCTGCAAAACAATGAAAAATGAAATTTAATGTAGGAATAAAGCCATGGAGGAACGATATGTAGAATCTACAAGGCACACCATTCAAGTAGATTTCATTGATTTCATGGACGACGTCGCTCGAGAACTTGGTAATGCGCCTAATATGTGGAATTTGTTGCATAACGACCCAAAGTTATTTTTCGCTTGACTGATGGGTCCCGGCTTACCTTAGTATCGGCTTAACGGACAGCATTCTTGGCCAAAAGCGAGGGAAACCATTTTGAAGTTGCCGTCACGTGTAACGGAACCATTGTCTAACGAGATATGCCGATCCCGTTACAGCTTTCTTACACCTTTCAGACTTTTGAATATTTTTCCCGCTTGGGTTATTATTATTGTGGTTTCATTGATTTTGAAACTGTTTCTGTTTTAAACAAAAATTAACAAAATTAAACGTATTGATTATTATAAATCTCATTTATAAAGGTTGCCCAAACGAAAAGTAGAAAACTTGAATGAAAATTCAACGTCTTGATTTTTAAAAAAGCTTTGCTATAAAGGTTGCCCAAACGAAAAGTAGATAACTTGAATGAAAAGAATATTTTTATTGGAAATCAAAAGAAAATGCCATGGGCGTTGTAACAAAGGTAATATCGCTTAGGTAGCAGGTCCGATAGTTACAAATCAAACTAAAGACATCTCAGACATGATGCAATAAATCTTTTAGTCCCAAGTAAACAACTGCGAGGAATTCGACGGAAGAAGTGTTTCAGAACCGAAACGAAAGTAGATCCAACACAAATGAAATTGCTAGATGAGCATATTTTCCTGTTGATGTTTCTTGTACAGATGCGATTCACTGTGTTCATAAACAGTTTGGAAGCCACCATTGAAGTGGTTTGAGTAATTATTTAGGTAAGAAATTCTATAAGCAGAAGATAAACACCACAACATTTTATTCACCGCTCACTTCATTCGCCTTGTGTTCTGTCTGTTGCCAGATACAATATCCCATTCAAATGAATGCAAAAAGTACACTTTAATTTAATTATATTAACGTCCCGTTTTATAACAACACTTGGGCTATATTGGAACTTGTCTTACGTTTGTTGCCAGATACAATATTTTGCATCAATAAAAAAATACATTTCAGTTTAGTTATATTAACGTCCCATTTATCTAACGGCTATTCTGAGACGGACCTCGTCATTTTGAACCGTGGTCAGATGACGAGCATGACACCTGTGCTGGCACTTCCCTCTCCACACCACACCAGCGAGAGGATGTTTAGCCCCGACTGATTTAACGTGCACCAGATGCACTTACACGGCGATTCTTCGATGGAATCGAGTCCAGAACCTGCAACCCTCCAGTTCCAAAACCGAGACAGTACAACCAGGCCTCCGCGGCCCCATAAAAAATACTCAGAGATAAATCATAACATATAAAGAACACAAGAGCAGAACTAATAAAATAAAGACAACTAAAATTACAAATAGGTCTATGCCTTTGCTACAAAAAGATGGTAGCTGGTTCTTGAAGAAGTCCAGCAAAACTTCTCTCGATTTATCGTTCCGAATGTAAACGAGCTTCTATAATGCACTCTTAAGAGACCCAAAGCTCGCGGAAGTCCCAGTGTGACAAATTCGGACTACACGGCGAATTTTCCAGCGTTTTTTTTTCTGGGTTTTGCGGAAGAAGTGTGGGTGGGCATTGTCGCGGAGAAGGATCTCTTGTTGTATGGGAAGCACAAGCAGTTTCCGGCAACAGCCACTAGCGATCTCTTTAGTCGAATGGAACAAACTTCAAACCCAAACATCGCAGGTTCGATTCTTGGCGGAATTCAGCCTACACATTGGCACAATTCCCGCCAACAACTCTGTCATTATTCAAAAGTTGCCGAAGAAACGGCTCTACACAGTGTTCAATGTGTGGAGCCGCTTCCTCATGCATTGGTGCTGTGTCGTTCAGGGCACAGCAAAGTGTTCGAACATGTTTTGGTACCTGTTAGGCCCCTGTGGCCTAGTGGGTTCGGAGCCGGGGGACTTCAGGTTTGAAACTCGATTCCACCGAAGAACCGTCGTGTGAGGGGCTCTGTTGCATGTTAAATCTGTCAGACCAAACGTCCTGCCGCTGGTGTGGACGGGGGGGGTGGCAAGCTCAGGTGTCGACCCCGTCATCGGACCGTGGTTCAAAATGACGAGGTTCGTCCCAAAACAGCCCAAGTATTTCTTTACAACGGGACGTTCATATAACTTAACTAAACTAAGCCGTGCTTGAGTCCGCCGGAATACTATAATATTGTGTTGAATTGATTGTCCTTGGGGCAGGAAATCAATCAAGAGTGGTCCGCGGCAGTCGAAGAATCAGGAACCGTAATACCATGCATTGTTCTGATCTGGACGCATCCATATATACTGTCTGTCCACAACAAGAACTCAGCTAGACGATTGTCTATGTTTACGGCGGGCGTTATAGAAACCGGCTTCGGTTGGGAAGATCCACTATGAATGGGTGGAATCGGTTGGAAGTCAGACGGGGTTATTCCTTTTCTTGGCGTCAGTCAGTAGCGATAAGAAAAACTTGTTGCTCGTTCGTCTTCTCGCTTTAGTCGCAGTTGACGATTTTTATATTAGAGTAGCTTGCTTTTATATTTTATTAATCGTTTTTGGGGGTTAAAATTAACTGCATTTCATTATTTAATTTTTTAATCCCTTAAATTTTGACATCCTTTAAAATGCCTTTTCGATTTAAGAAAGGAGAGACTTTAAAATCACTAGCACGTAAAATTGTGCATGATGTTGCAGAGTTCGTCTTTCAGCAAAAGTGAAAATCATTGTGCATAATAATTTTCCCCTTTGTGATATTTTTTTTAAAATATCTTCAAAAATTAAATGCAATAATACTTAATATCGTCAGTTTAGCGCTAAACCTGCCAACGTGAAAAACTGAAATGAATTTCTACCTCTGTGAAATGAACTCTTCCCACTCTAACCTGTTTCTATAACGCCCGCCGTAAGCATATCTGATCGTATAGTAGAGTTCTTCTCGGGGACAGACAGTAGCACGATTTTAATTTCGACTAGTTTCCTCTAATATGAACAGCTTCCACTGTAGAACGCCCTATGCAGTGCATACCACCTACCGCCCTTTATATCTATGTTCAATGGCACTCTCTACAGTTACAGTCATTTTGATACAATCGCAAGGGTCCCCTTTTCGTTTGGGCAACCCTCATACTTTCATGCATGCAAATAATTAAAATACAGTTTTTGTTTCATCTATATAAATAAAAATGAATGTTTTTCTGTATGATACTTCTGCCTTCCTAAACCGTTCACCCGATTGCGATGAAACTTGGTCAGCTTATTGTTTACACCTACCGGATATTTATAAGAAAAATACAATTATCTAAAATTGGGGAAAAAATCGAATCTCAAACGCATCTATTTACCAAGGATTCATCTCCAAATAACTCACCGAGGAGACAACAGATTCTGTAGGAATGCTAAATCCAAGTTAAAGGCTAATATTTTGTAGCTATAGGTACGCAAATGGCATGCAAGTCATTCTCAGAGGTAACAGCTTTATTACAGAGTATGCGAGAAAGTTTGGGGGAGACCAAACCAGGGAATTTTATTCTTCAATTAAATTTTAACGTTTTTCGTAGTAACCACCAAAAACATTGCAGTACAAATAATTTTGCACCATCTTCATTTTCAAAAATCATCTTTACAACTATATTGACGATTTTATGGTATATTTTCTAAGTTTACTCAATTCTTAAACGAAATATTTTAATCACATTTCCCAAAAATAAATTTGAGAATTCTGAATGAGCATCAAACGAATCACTAGATACAATAAATATTTTCTTTCACTACCACTCTGAAAGAACACGAAGTTTTACAATTCTAAAATACACAAATCTGTTACATAAAAAGGAATATTTATTTGTTTGTATTTTATGTATTGTCGTACCTTTCATCCTTTTTCGATAAAACATTGCAAAATTATTGATTGATTGCGCTTTTTTTTTTTTTTTTTTTTTTTTTTGTTGCAGTAATGCGCCGGTACTACTTAATAAAAGAAAATGATAAATAATGCTGGCATTGGAAGGTATTAAGAAACGGTAAATTAATTGAATAATAAATAATTGATGTAAAATATTTTCTATTTTCTAAAAACAATGTGTTAAAAATATAATTGCATATATTTATATTTTCGAATGAATTTTAAACTTCTGTAATGATAAAATTTATTTTAATTTTGAAGAAAACTTTTTTTTTCTTTGAAATGTTAGATTTGAAATTGTTTTATTTATATTTTCTATAATAAGAAAAAATTAATTTTTTTAATTTTTTTTTACTTGTGTGTTTGTTTTAGAATTAAAGTGTCTACTATGCAGTAAATCCACTATCCAAATTCTACAAAGGATTAAACATCTACTTTGTATCTAAAATTATGACTGACACCACAGATCTAATTTGAAATTGTGTGGCTCCCATCAAATCGCGGCTATCTTAAACAATTTTATAATTATCCTTTGAAATTATTTTTTATGCCAGAGCTTAAAATCAATTATATTTCAAAAATATTATGTATTTATTCAGTTTATGTATATTTAAATTTAAAGCTCTATTTAAAATTATCAACAACTGAAGAAAATGTAACGATACTATAAATTGAAAGCTATTTTGCACAATTTATTTAAGGAAGGGAGAAAAAAATTGAACAAAAATGGATGCAAGCAATACGTTTAAGTGAAAAGCAACCATCACTTAGTCATTTCCCTTTTTTGCGTCGTTCTAGGCCCATAGAAGATTAAGTACTCTTTCTCGGAAGCCCCGATCGAGTGCTCTACTTGTAAATTTTGCTCTTTACACAGCATACAAACAGGGCCATTTAAAAAAATTTCTTCGGAATTGTTAAGATAAGCAGCGATGGTGCCCAAAGGTTATAAAAATTAAAATAACATTCTAAGAAACAGATTAAAATAAAAATTACAATACTTATCATAAGTTTAATGCATAAAATAGTAACCATAACTGTTTCACAGAAGTGTTTGTTTGTTTTGTCCACCATCCTTATTGGTAACTTGGCATCCTAGGCGCAGCAAGAAGCACACAAAACTTCATTTTTACCGACTTTATTGAACTTAATTACATAAATTTGACATGATTTTTTCTCAAAAAAACAATATATTTAAGCAATACTTACATTTCAATAATTTGTTCAAACAGCATAAACAAAGTTGGAAACAAATTTAGGAAAATTTTATTTACATTACATTTATGTTAAAATTTCATTATACATTTATTTTTTCATACATTTATTCGTTTCTTCCATTATTATAAGAGACATTAAAAATATGCCAAAATATATAACTGAGTAAATACTCTCAGAAATAAGTATACATCCAAAGGTTTGCACTAAACATGGCATTATTTATCAATGCCTATTTCAATATTTTGGAATTAGAATTTAAAATTAAAATTCTAAATGACTAGAAAGAGGAATTACAGATGCAAAAGCAACATTAATGACATATTTGTGCAGAATGTAATTTTGGCATATACTTATATCAAAGTAAGAACATACATTTTCAGTACAATACAACAAAATATTTTATACTTTAATGAAATTAGATGTATAAAAAGACTAATGAATAAAAATAAAATTCTAAATTCCTAAACATAAATGTATAGATTTAATTAGCTCCTATTACTATTAAATATTTAGTTTTATTTTATTGTAATAGATGGCACCAATGATACCACTAAATATCGCTGATTCAAGTCTAAGACGCGTGACGTAAAATTGGAGAAAAAGCGAACTACGCATTCGCTCGTCAGACGGAGACAGATAGGGTAATTTTGCTCCGATTATGCATTTTTAATACGCAACGTAGTTTTGCCATGAAACAATTAATTAGGCTTCATCCTTGGTGGCATCTATAGGTGATACTTTTTTTTCTCCGTTGTAAATAACCTGTCCTGTCGTAATTCTTAATGTCTTTTCCTTATTGTAAATAAATTTCTTTCTTATTCAAAAGCTTCTTTTCCTTCAATCAGTGACCATAGACACTGATCTAAATGTGGTTGGATGGGCATTCTGTCCCATACAATTCCTACATAAATGTGTTATGTGACAAAGAAAGTTAGAGTAATAAATAAATCCTTAACATATGGAAACAAAACAACTGAAAATAAGTAGGCATATGAAATCAATAAAAATATAATAAAAAATGCAAATAATTCTTCATAAAGAGATTTAAAATAAAGTTACATACTGTTGACATGAAAAGCTAAAAACAAATACCTTGAAGAATTATTTAGAAACAAAATATTAAGATTTAAAAATCAATGTCTTTAAGATGCTTAATATACAATTCGCACTTCAAACCATCTGAAGTATTATGAAAAGTAAATTGCTTCAGTTTTTCGATGGGAAAAACTTTATCAAGCATATGCAAAATATACATTTCACAAAAAATAGCCTTCATGGTGCTTTTTTATTTTAACCTGCAGGATAATCATAAAAATTCTCTTTGATTGATAATATTCAATAGCGTAAGAGTCATAACTGATTATGGTGCAATTTCTTAAAAATTAGTTTGAAGACTAGAGGAAGTGGACCAAACGATAAAATTTAAGTATAATTTCAGCATTAATAAAGTCAAAATTACATAATGCAACTACCAATTAACTGATAATCAAAAGTAATCATTTCCAAAATAGCTACTGTATTTACTTTTTTTAAATTGGCTAAAAATGATGGTGGAAAAACCTACATTCAAAATTATGTAATAAAATCATTACTCAACTGATAATTAAAAGTATCTTAGTAATTAATTACTAAAACTTTTGAAAATGCTTGCAATAAAGCTAAGAATAAAAAAATAACAAATTCAAGACTAAAACATATTAGAATTAATAATGCACTATCAGAATCAAAATAAATGTTCATAGAGATTAGCTTATTCAATTTTTTTTTAGATTAGTCAGAAGAAATAGTCCACAAGAATAAACCAACAGATTTTATCATGTTTGAAGGAAAATGTAGACAGCAATTGAAGAATATCTCATAACTTCTACTTTTGCCAATAAAACCATACTGGAATAATGATTTTACAAAGAGTTATTTCAATGCATGAATATATGAAGAAACAGGCATGTTCATTCATGTGTTTTTATAATATTAAAAGAAAGAATTTGCATTCATAACCATTTCAAAATTAACAATAAGCAAAATATTCATACTGATACAGAATTCTGATAACTCTATGCAACAAACTATTTAAAAGGAATTAATTTCATTTGGTTATTTTCATGAATCTTATAGACTTAGCCAAACTCTGCGATCATTGATTTGCAACTAAAATAAAATAAAATAAATTAAATCTATTTCTTTCAATGCTGTTCAAGCCATTCTGGAGTTAATGATTCTGCAGATGTTTGCTGCAGTGCAATCTTTATGGGTTCAAAATCAGGAGAACTCATTAAAAACTCCTTGTGACAAGAAGGAACTCGATCCCAGAACCCTTTTAAAAGGCTCAGATAATCAATGTCTTCAAAGTGACGTTTGGTTATTAATTTGAGAATGTCATATAGCAAATCCTTAATCCCAAATTGATCTGCATTGATTAGAAGATGTTCTGACATATCCAAAAATAAACTGTGCAGAGGCCAGTTCAAAAAGCATCTAAGAATATTACAACATTGCAAACTTGATAATTGCTCATGATTATTTTGGCATAATTCTCTGACACAAAACTGTAATAAATCTATATTCTTCCACTGTTTAGACAGAACATCATTCAAAAAAGTCTTCTTATTTTCACAATCACATTTATTGTAAAAATAATGAAAAGCTGATACATTAGTTATATATAGGGCATCAGGAAAAACACACCTTCTGAAATGAAAGTCATCTAGATGAATTGTCCAATAATTCAGCAAAGATCCCCTACGGCACTTTGAAATCAGATGGGCTTTGTAAGAGTCATAAATTTTGTCCCAAAGTGAAGATAAATGGCTTTCCATGCAGTAACAACAAGCCAAGGAGAAACGGGTTGCAACATTAAAGTTTCCGTGATTAAATAGATTCTCTGCTGTTCTCTCTCTCTGTATAGTGCCCACAGATTTCCAGCAAAAGTAAACTTGTGCATCAAAATTTACAGGTAATATTTCAGAATGGTCTTTCTCCCATTTTTCAATCTCTAGGATAATATGGGGGATAAAATTTAATATTTTCTTTTCCAAAGCTGGTGCTATATTCAGTGGAGAGGTCATACTGCACACTTGGCTTTTGATCTGCTGCATTATAATTTCACTGACATCATGATGAGGTAATAGATCATTTAATGTATATTTTGGATATCTTGATCTATCTAACATTGACAAATAATTACCATCTAGAACAGTGGGTGATGCACAATCAGATTTGTAAGAATCACAAATTCTGTTTTTTGCTAATATTGCTTTAATGTCATGGTTATTACATAGCATCACAGCAATCTTTGCAAGGGTTAAATGTTGAAGAGAAGGTACGAAAAAGGGATTCATTTCAATTTGCTTGAAAGTTTAGTCCCTGAAATTTGAAGTAGCATAAGGTGAAAGGATAAATAATTTAGAATTTTGAGCACATTCCAAAGTTGCCACCTTTTGGTTATGATGATTCAGGTATACTGAAACAAACTACAAAATGCAGAAAATAATTATAAAAATAATTTAAGGCATTTCTTTACTCTAATTAATTAGATATCATAAACTAAATTATTTATACATAAAATGAGTCATAAATGATACCTAGCAGTAATATATAATTTCAAAAAATATATAACATTGTTATTTTTCAAGATTTAATTAAAATAAAGTATATATATATATATTATATATATATAAAACATTGCTAATTCATAACCACAGAATTGATTTGAAAAGATCTCTATGAATTTTCATATAGAGACACTTTTGTCAAGGCAGATTTCCAGTTTGTGTTGCATATTGTATTTAGTCGCTAAGCAATTTTGATTAGTCTGTAACTCTTTATTTAGGATTTTTTTTTAAACTAATATGTGTTCTTTTTTAAAAATCTAAATTTAAATGGCCTAAAAATATTTTTAAAGATTTTATTTAAATAATTTTATTATTATTATTTGGCATCTCTAAATATTAAAGTAAAAAGAAGGAAATAATATATTTTCAACCATCAGAAATTGTCAACGAAATCTGTAGGAAAAAAATTAGTTCATATCCAATAACAATGATTTGATTAACATCAGTTTACTTATTTATTTTTCAGCTTAATTTTAGGAAAAAAATTATTCAAATTTTACTATTTGTTAATTAGTTTTATTCTGTTAAATTCTTTTGAAAAAAGTTTTTTTTTTTTTTATTGAGATAAAAGATGCATGTTTATTAACAATAATTAATCCTCAAAGTCTATATGCAAATGAGCTTTTCCATAATTAATAATCACTATTAGAATGTGGTTAATTTTAATATCATGTAGTCAATACAATCATATACCAAATACAATTGATAACAGATAAAATATACTTTTATAAATTAAATTAACAAAAGTGTTATTACAGAAAATTTAAAAATGCAAATTTCAAAAATAATTCTCTTTAATTATTTAATTAAAATAAAGAAAAGTATGTTTTTTTAAAAAATCTGTCAATTAATCAACAGAATTGCGACAATGTCCAATACATATGGTACTCTTATGTCACTTGAGGAAAACTCCATAATGACTAACGAATAACAATCAGAGAAATTATATCTTAGTTTAATATGTAATGAATTACACAAGTCTATTTGAAATTTTTTAGGTATATGTCAAATTTTAATGCTATTTTACAATAACAAAAATATACTATTAAGCTTATAATTTTGTCATAGTAATCATTTTTAAATTTTTACCTTTTTCAAACTAATAGAGCAAGGAGATACTTAATTTATTGTGGATGATCCAGATGTCGCCAATTTGCTTACCTTTTGTATCGCCAAACCGGTTACTGCTTATATTCGCACAGATCTCTGGTAAACCCTGCGTGCTATAGTATGCTCAGTAACGTATTTTTGTAGCGCATTGATACTAGTAGTAGATAATTTGGGGACCAGAAGATTTTGATATATAAAGTGAATGTCAACATTAGTCGAGATCCCATTAAAGGGCTTTCGTTGTATTCTTTTGCGAAAAGAAAGAAGGCAGAAAGGTTTATTCGTATTTCTTTGTTGAATTAATGTTTTACAAATATTATAAAGTGTAAGGTAATTTTCTTCACTTCAGAAATTAACATTTGCGCCTCTAATCCTCCTTCTTCCTCTTATCAGAGGAATTTCTTTTATTCATTATACAAGTTATCCATCTTTTACTATTACTAATTTGGAATCCATGAAAAATTTATCTTGAATGAATTTCATACTGAAATAGCTTGAACAGTGCCAATCAAACATATGCAAGGTCGCGGTAGCCTGGTTGGTAGAGTGTCAGTCTCGCAACCGAAAAGTAACAAGTTCTGTACTCGTCTCGGCCAAAAACCGCGTGTTGGTTCATAGCAGTTGGAGCACGTTAAATAGGTCGTGACTGCAAAGTCCTCCCATAACCTCTGGGGATACTGAGTCGGTCTCTGATTTCGATCTAAAATTCTGACTTGCGAATGGATGAATGAATTCGACCGCCCCCTAAAAAGGGTTGTCGTGTGAGTTCGAGCAAAGTCGTCCTTTCACCTGAACGGTGCTCGTTAACCATGAAAGGCGCATGCCTTCATTCGAAAGAGCTCCGCTCATTCGGGCTTGGTATGACCAAGTGGCATTAGACTCACCACCCAACACCTTCAGATACTTTGCATTTCTTGTGAATTGAGATCCAATACTGATATAAGATTATTAAAAAAAATTGGAAAAAGAAGTTTAAAAAGTATTTAAAAGAACTACCTATGCAACGCTTATAAATCTCATAAAATTCGGAGAAATTTTTTTTATTCTGTTTACCAAAGAATAGTGAAATAAGTAAAGTAATTAGCCTCATTACTTACTTTGTTTCGCTACACTAATCATCTTAACATGGGATTAACTTAATTTATATTCTGGAACTTTTTAGAAAAATGTAGTATTGTTGTTTAGTTTGTTAGTTTCAGATTTTATTTTAAATAATTCTTTCAGCCAGAAATTTCAGTACATCTTCCTTTAATTCCACAAGACGATTTTTTACAAAAATTTAACTTATAGGTTTGTTTTTCTTTATTCCGTCTTATACGAAATTTCTTACAAATGAGCTGTATTGCTTTGAAACGGGCCTGATCTATTTAAATTTTTTGTAAGAGAACGTTTTCATTTATTGATTAATTGACAGTAAAAAAGATAATTTACATGAAAAACCATGAAAATATCCACATTTTTTAAAGTTTGTATATTTTATACGAAGTTTGTTATGGGATATTCAATGAACTTTTGTAACACAACAGAACGGAAATTGTTCAAATCCATTGATTTTTTTTTTAAAAAAAAAAAGGAACTACTTTGATATACCCCCCTCCCCAAAAAAAAATTACGCGCCAAATCTAGCACTCCTTACGGACTTTTTAGGGTTGCTGTTTCTTATTTTGGTGTTGCCAATTTAAGCTTTTTTAGCGAGAATCAATCTTGGCAAAAAAATAATAAAAAGGCTCCAAAAACAGGTATTTTTCTTGGCGAGAAAAAAAAGTCGCCAAATTTCCAATTTGGGGGCTATATCAAAGTAGTTCAAGGGAAAAAAAAGAAGAAGCTTGTGCTTGTATAATAATAACTGTCTAGCATTATTTCACAATATTTTCAAATTATTATTTTTAAAAAATAAAGAAAGAAAGCATAATATAATCTATCTTGAGTAAAGAAAAATTATAAATGTAGTTGACTCCAATTTCTGGTCCAAAAAAATTGTATCAACAGATTTAATCAAACTATTATTTGTAGACGATCCTACAAAACTGTCATATTTAATACTTCTTTTAATTGATATAAAATCGTTAGCAATATGCTTAAATGTTAATGGTATTGATAAAAAATTTTTAAATTTATTTATACATAATTTTTTTTAATTAAAGGAAATTATTTTTTAATGTAACTTATTACTCCTGTTTCTATTCAAATTTTACGAGCCTGTCTTTATCTGAGTATTTTTAGCTCAAATTCTGAAAAGAAACACACAAAATATTAGTATAATGAACAAAGGAAGCCCAAATATTACATAGGCATAATCGGTTCAGGGATAAGCAAATTTCTATAGTTTTGCATTCTCTTCTATGTCCCTTTTAAAGAATTTTATTCACATAATAATTTTTTTTTATATTCAGTTCTTTTGTCAACATTGACATCAGTTTTATATCGAAACTTTAATTGAAAAGAATGTGAAAATATTAATTGCTAAAAAAAGTTTGAAATTAATACGATTAATAATTATTTAATACAATTTATGAAATAGAATGCAAACTAAACTAAGGACCCTAAATATTTAAAATATAGTGAAAAAAATTGCATATTTGAACAAAATAATTACTATAAGGAATAATTCACTTAAAAAATGTTTAATAATACGAGTAATTAATTTACTAATTAACTTATAACTAAACTTTTATTATTTATTTTCATTAATATATATATTCAATAATATCATTAATGGAACTTAATGTCAAAGCAGAAGCACAAAACTGAATTACAGCGGAGGCACAAAAAAAAAGTAGGATCTATTTGCCAAAGCGGATGTGAAAGAACCTCTTCATACCTAACATATCATAACACTCACAAGGTAGTAATGGGTAACCGATGTCAGTGAGCTATCGCTGACTTTGTTTATTACTTGGCGAGCATCCACGATAAACTAAGTATCCCCCTATTTTGATTGACTGCACTTTTTCCCAAAATGCTCTATTGCTGTTCTTAAACTTTTGGTCAAGTAGTCTTCAGGCTAGAAATTACAAGGGAATCATAAATAATTGATTTTCTTTCCTAGTAAAAACATACACATGGTTCAATTGTAAGCCTATGAGATGTGAGGAAATTGTCAAGATATATGTTCTATTTTCTTCCAGATTATGGAAGACCATAAATAATCTTCTTTAAAAATAGTTTTATTTTTTCCCAAACAATATAACACATATTTCACATTCATTTTTTAAATTAAATAATTTAGAATTCAATATTCTTTACACTCATTTTATTCTTCTAAATAAATGTCCTAATGCTATTCAATTACATTTATAATTTTTAACCTATTGCTGAATCATGATTTTCATTTTAATATTTTTTAATGATACAGTTATTGTTTAGTAAAAACATGATCTTATATAAAGATGACTGCAGAATAATTTGGAAAATAACTTTTTCAAATTCCTAGGAACGATAAGACATTCAAAAGTTGCACAGTTTTTTCTTAAATGGATGCTTATTAATATTTTACAATAAGCCTTTATATAAACTGAATGTTTAGCACAACAACATTCTGTTATTAACTTGAATGCATATGGATATTTTACATAGGGAAAAAAAATTATAAGCAATAATGCAAACTGAAATAATTATACTCTATTATCACTTAGCTTAAACTCCCGCTACTATTATTTTTCAGTTTGTATGAAAAGAAAGAAATAATGATAAAAATATTAAATTGTTTAAGAGAAAAAGATATTTATAAAATAAATGGAAACATCAATAGTTTGGTACACTTCGCAGAAGATGCATTAAGATTATCACCAATTTCATAACTTAGACATTCAAAAAATAAATTATTGTTTGCTGACAAATTAATATTATTTTCATTTAGATGAATCAGTCATTTGATTCCAAAATATGATCTAATGCAGTAATGTTTATTAAAAATAAAAGAAGCTATTAATTGATGCAAATTATATTTAAAGAAATTTATACTTTAGTATAAAAAACAATTTACTTTTAAAACAAAATTTCATAAGATAGTCAAAACTTTTATAAAGATAATAAAAAGGTAATGTCTAATATTCTTTATTGTTTTTACTATTTTGAAATACAATAAACTCAAAAATTCACGATTCCAAAATTAATCCATTTTTAAATAACACAGAAATAAATTTTATGAATTTTTAAAATAAAAATATTTGTATTCCTAAAACAAAAATATTTGTATTCCTAAAACAAAAATATTTGTATTTCTAAAACAAAAATATTTGTATTTCTAAAACAAAAATATTTGTATTCCTAAAACAAAAATATTTGTATTCCTAAAACAAAAATATTTGTATTCCTAAAATAAAAATATTTGTAGATATATGGATTGTATTTATTTACATGAAAGCTTTTTACTATATGTATAATAATGAGATAACAATTATTAAAAATCATATATTAGCATTATTAAAAATGAAATTAAAATCCTGTTTTTTATAAAGTGGAAATATGAATAACTTTAAATACAATGCTGTCTGAAAAAAAAAAGCATTCTTTCAATTAATTGCCACAAGTGCTTTTTATTTATCTGGATTCACACTGTTTCTCAATAATAATGCATAAATTCAAAGCAACATTAAGTCCCTGGCATTATAATAGGATTTGCCAAGAGAATTTTAACCATAATAATAACTTCAATTAGAATGCAATCTACATACTCTTTGCTCTTGTAATATTATATCTCAGCATACTCAATGGATAACCTTTAAAAAAAAGGTTGACTAAGAATTACATAAAAAATTTTTTAAATGCCTCAATATGAAAGAACAGCACAGCTGTTAGTTAAAGTGTGTTCAGATATAGTAAGTGACCACATAGGAATAGTTTCATATTGCAACTGAAGAAATTATGCAAGCACAATTAGAACATGAGCAGGTAGAAATTAATACTGTGTAATCCAATGTTTATACAGTTTATCAGATCTAAAATTTCTGGAATGTTAGTTTTTATCCCATATAAGAAAATGCTTTAGATTATTCATGATGAATTAAAAAGTAGAACTTTAAACCAATTATATATAAAGGGATCAATTAGCATCAGATTGTAATTACAGTACCATCATCTTTCATATGCAAGCGGTGATGGTTTAATAAGCTACATTTGCGAGAAAATGCTTTATTACAGATATTACAAATAAAGGATTTTTCTTGATGATGGATAAGGTTATGCACGGACAAGTTAGATTTTCGGCCAAATTTCTTACTACATATATCACATGAATAAGGTTTTTCCTGAGTGTGAATTCGATAATGATTTCTTAGATAGGTTTTCAGAGCAAATGCTTTATTGCATATATCACATTTATAAGCCTTCTCCCCTTCATGTGTAAGACAATGTGATTTCAAACTACCCTTCTGAGAAAATGCTTTGCCACAAATATTGCATACATGAGATTTTTTTTTGTATGACTAAGGTAATGAGTGTTTAATTGTTGTTTGAAAGAAAATTGTTTGCTGCATATCTCACATTTGTGCAGTTTTTCGTTTGTGTGTACAAAATAGTGCCTTTTTAAATTAGATTTAGTAGAAAAATCTTTTTTACATATTTCACACACATGTAGTTTTATTCCTGTATGAATAGTAATATGTTCATTGAGATGAGATTTGTGAGAAAATCCTTTGTTGCATATATTACATTTGTGAGGTTTTTCTTTGGTGTGTAGATAACAATGACATTTTAAATCTGTCAATCGAACGAATGATTTTTGGCAAATTTCACATGTATGAGATTTTTCTTTAAAATGCATCAATGTATGCTTTTTTAAGCTAGCTTTCACTGAAAACATTTTTTCACATAAATGGCATCTAAATTGTTTTTCTTGGCTTAGAATTTTGGGAGGAGGTATCTCATTATATTCTTCAGCTATGTCAAAATCATTTGTCTTAATAGCTGGATATAAGCAAATATTTTTATTCATATCCATTTCACTTCCGAAATTTTCAGCATCCGATGGCATTTTCACATATCTTTCTTGTAACAAATCTCCCACAAGCATCTACTTCGTACACAATTTTATCAAAATTAAAGAAGTCAAATGTTAAACGCAAATCGCATATATACATATTTGTATCAAAACGCAAGCCTTTTGCATGTTTTCTAGAAAACTACCCGTTTTCGTACGCTTCAAACTATAGCTTGCAGAGCATCTTACATTCTTAAAAACGCTCATTTGATAGCAAAACTGTTTTTAACAAAAAAAGAAAAACAAAATCGATAACGATATTCACAATCAATATCAAAGACAACGTATTTCCTAGTATTCATTGAAAAAATATTCAACAGAACTGGGAAAAGTATCGTTACAACTCAACATTAAAAAAAAGAAACATTTATCCTTGATGCTCCTGTTGTATTATCACAAAGTAATACGCTATTGCGCTACCAGCGCATCTATGAACTGTGCTTACCGATAATAGCTTTAAGAAACTCGAAAGACCTTTAAAAAGTTAGCTGAGAGTTTAAGAAAATATAAGCAGGCGCTTAATTGCATCCATTACATTTATTCTTCAGAACACACACACAAAACACAAATTTGAAAATCATTGCACGTAAGAAACAAAACAGTAATTAGGTTACAGTTAACAACAGTCATTATGTACAGTTAACAAAATCAATATCAAATAAAAGACAGGTAGACAACATCCTCCCACCTTAAGTTGTTGGAAAACAATTTAACCTACAAAAAAACGCTTAAAAAATTTTCAAAAACTAAACTAATGCATTTTTTTTACCTTTACAATTATTGTATGCAAATTACTACATAAATTTCTTAAGGCTAAAATATGACTAAAATATAAATTTTCATAGTTCATATAGGAAAAGAAAAATTTACAGGTTCAGTCTTATAGGTGGTTTTACAGTTCTCCCACCTTTTGTTTTTAAAATAGATGCAGTATCAATGTTAGTAGTTTCTTTCGAAACTTCATGCTTAAGATCAAGTTTCGTTTCCCTCTATCCCATTGGAAACCACTTATCACAAATCCGCAGAGTCGTGCTCCCACCGTCGAAGAAAGTAACTCAAGACTAGGAATAGGTAGTTCTTTCACAGGGGCAACTCTGGTTTTGGCAGTCAAAAGATTTTCATAAACAGTACCAACATACTCAATTCGAACGAAAACTGCAGCGGCATACGCAAATTGACTAGTGTCACAAAAGGCATGCACACTAATATCTTGTTGGTTACTTGTAAAAAGCGAAAAACGGCGATTGATCGATAAATTGTTCAAGGAGCACAACTGCTCAAACCATTGTAAAAACTCCAACTTCATATGATCTTTAACTTCGACATCCGAGCGCATATCGTCTTGTGGCAGAAGCAGCAGCTTTGCGACATCTGGTTCCGGCTGTATTTCATCACTTTCATCGGCTTCGAATTTCGTTTCTGCTTCAGAAGCAGATTCATCAGTTTGAAAGACTGTTGCGTTTTCAGGAACTACAAATTGATTCATCCTGTCATTTGTTGCTTGATCTTCATTAGCCATCTGATCAAGCTTAGGTGACATTTCTTTTTTAGGTTCGTTACCGCTATCAAATGAATGATTCGCATTTTCTTGTTGACCTGTCGGTTACAGCATTTCGGAATTTGGTTGCTTCAGGAGAAAGGCCTGCCTTCTCGTCCTTCATTACAAGCTCTTTAGCATATTCTTTAGGTTCTTCCCTTTTATACTCATTCAGTTCATTTTCTTGATTTGACGAGTCGTGTAATATTTCATCTTTTGATTCCTCAAAATTCATCTTGATCAGATTTTCAGTTTCCGTTTTAGATTTTGTCTGAGCAGGATCACCAATCCCCAGGATTTCTGGACTAAAAAGATCCGAAATGCTTGCTTCTTTTACAAACATCGAAATAACCATCATAGCAGCATCTTCTTTTTCAAAGGGCAAATTAGTTTTCCCCATTAGTGTCCATCCCAGGTAGGATTCCAAAGCTGCCGATCCACTAGATAGAACTTTTCTTTTTCCAGTAAAAAGTCTTCCCGCAACATCTGCTCCAATGAGAACATCAATGGGCCCTGAACTATCTTCTATGTCAAATATTTGTATATTCATTGACTTTAATTCCTTAATCCATGGATGGATCAAAACAGAGGGGACGTCATCACAAATAATGTCCTGATCAATAGCATCAAAGTTACAATAAAAATTTTCATCTAAGCTTCCTAGATCAATTTTATAAACATTATGAAGCTCCTCGCTAATTTTTCTTCCTCCAAAAAGTGCTTGAGACAAAAGTTGCTGTCGTGAGGGCTTTAGACCAAGAATAGAAACTGTCTCTTTTCTAATATATGATTTTTGAGAACCCGAATCAAACATTGCTCTTACAGTTAAATTGCAATTTTCTCCTATTATTTTAACCTTTAAAATCTGCAACAAAACTTGTGGACTGCAGGACATACTGGCCAAATTTACTAACCTAAAATTCTGGTCTTTATTCTCCTTCTCTAAATTACGGGATGGAGCTTTATTCGTATTTTTATTTTGATTTACCTCGTTACACATTATTGCATAATGTATCTTATTACAAATGATACATTTTATAAAGCATTTGCACTTTCCAGACTTGTGTCCTACTTTTAAACAATAACTACTTTTAAAATAACAGCCCTTGGCCTTTAAAATTTTGATTTTATCAATGTGAGACATTTTTTGAGCTCTAAAGCAATTTGTAGCATCATGTTTACCATTACAGAAAATGCATAATTTCTCTGAATCAGCAGTAGTACTTATTAAATTAACTACAGTACACATTTTATTTAATTTATTTTCGCCTTTTATGTAAAAATTCATCCTTCAATCCAAAACCACTCATAGCCAAGTTAATTCTTTCTTCAGCTTCTACTTCCGTTTTTAAAAATGTTAATAAATTATCAAGTCTACCTTTTGAATCTATACCAAAATCCAAATTTGAGTTTCTCTGCCAAGCTCTAAGAAAATCTTCAGGCAAACAAGATTCAACTAAAGGATAGAGTAAAGCTGCACTTTGGTCAGTAGTAACACCTAGGGTTTCAAGTGCACGAATCTGTTGCTCTAGACTATCATATAATGCACATAAATTATTTGATGAAAAATTTGAATTACTATTTTTCAAAACCAACTTCAACAATTCCCTAACATATACCTCTACTTGTAAATCGTTGCGACCAAATCTTGTTTTTAAACAATCAATTGCTTTAGGATAATTATCGCCAGTTAGCGGAAAACTTTCAATCACTTCTCTCGCCCGAGAGCCTTCAACGGTAGCTTGTAATAAATATTGAAACTTATCAGAATTTTCAATACCGGAATCAACATAATTTTTTCGAATTGGCTCCAAAAATAAAGCCACTCTTTAACGTCACCGTCGAACTTTCTTAATTCCAATCTAGGTAATTTGAACCTTTTTTTAATAATATTTTCATGAGAATCTATTACAGAGTTACCTTGGGAAGAATTCATGAGAGCACCTACATTTTACTGACGATTTAAAATCCTTCCAGCTCTTGTTTCAATCCTTATAGCTCTGTCACGAAAATCTTCAACCACTTCAAATTCTGTATCAAATTCAATCTCCGAAAGAAGTTCAAGGATGCTCGAGTGAGTAATTTCTAACCGTTCTGCTTTCGATTTAAAAACATTCAGTTCCGATTCCAGTTCAACAACATCAACTCTTTCCAATGTCATCAGCTCCGTTAATTTATTTTGCGCTTTCGTAAAAGCAGCTCTGTCTGTCTTCCGTGATTTCTTCAAAGCTTCAAGATTTGCCATGTCAGCAACTATTGTAAACACAGTCCCGCCGAGGATACCAAAAAATGTTGTATTATCACAAAGTAATACGCTATTGCGCTACCAGCGCATCTATAAACTGTGCTTACCGATAATAGCTTTAAGAAACTCGAAAGACCTTTAAAAAGTTAGCTGAAAGTTTAAGAAAATATAAGCAGGTGTTTAATTGCATCCATTACATTTATTCTTCAGAACACACACACAAAACACAAATTTGAAAATCATTGCACGTACCAAAACAAAACAGTAATTAGGTTACAGTTAACAAAATCAATATCAAATAAAAGACAGGTAGACACAACAGCTCCACTCACTCAAAAGTAACTAACCTACCTGTGAAAAGTAGGGTTTGTGATTATTTCGCCCATGCCGTAAGGATATATGTCGTGATTGAGACGCAAACATAAAGAATGTGTGGTTTTTACTGAGAAGGAAATAATTAGTTTTAAAGTCGCTTACTTAATAGCTAATTTAAATTGTATAATATGAAAAGTAAAACTTTAGTTCGGTATTCGGAACAGGCATGGCGCCAAACAAAAATCGACAATTTTGCCAAAAGGGCACCCTTGAATATATTTTTACCGCGATTTGCATTTAACTTTTGACTTCATTTCGTTTGATAAAATTGTGAAAGAAGTAGATGCATGCCATCTGATTCCTGAGATTTAGTCAGTGAAATGTACACAAATAAAAATATTAGCATAAATCCATCTATTAAAACAAATGATTTTAACATAACAGAAGAATGTGATATGTCCTTCCAAAATTCTAATCCAAGAAAAACAATTTATATGCTATTTAGGTGAAAAAAAGGTTTTCAGCAAAAGCTAGCTTAAAAAAGCATTCTTTAGTACTTTTGAAAGCAAAATCTCATGCACATGAAATTTGTCAAAAATCATTCGCTCGGTTAACAGATTTAAAAGATCATTGTTATCTATTCACCAAAGAAAAACCTCACAAATGTAATGTATACAACAAAAGACTTGCTCTCAAATCTCATCTCAATGAACATATTTCTGTTCATACAAAAGAAAAACTGAACAAATGTAAGATATATAGCACACAAGTTCCTTTCAAACAACAATTATACACTCATTACTCTAGTGATACATAGAAAAAATCTCATGTATGAAATATTTGGGGCAAGGTGTTTTTTCAGAAAGGTCATTTGAAATTACATTGTCTTACATATGAAGGGGAGAGAACTCATAAATGTAATAAAGCATTTGCTCTGAAAACCTATCAGAAATCATTATTGAATTCACACAGATATATGTAGTGAAAATATATCATGTGATATATGTAGTAAGAAATTCGGCCGAAAATCTAATTTGTCTGTGCATAACCTTATCCACCATCAAAAAAAATCCTTTATTTGTAATATCTGTAGCAAAGTATTTTCTCTCAAATGCAACTTATTACAGTACCACTGCTTGTATATGAGAGATGATGCTGTTTGGAATTACAACCTGATTCTAGCGGCCCACTTATATATAATTTGTTTAGAGTTTTACGTTTTTATTCATCATGAACAATCTAAAACATTTTCTTATATGGGATAAAAACTAACATTCCAGAAACTTCAGATCAGACAAACTTTATAAACATTGGATTACACAGTATCGATTTCTACCTGCTCATGTTCTAATTGTGCTTGTGTAGTTTCTTCAATTGCAATATGAAAGTATTCCTCTGTGGTCACTCACTATATCTGGACACAGCTTAACTAACAAATTTCATATTTAGGCATTTTTTAAAAAAAATTATTATATAGGACTTAGTCAACCTTTAGTTAACCTTTTTAGGCAACCTTAGTTAACCCTTTTTTAAAGTTATCCATTGAGTATGCAGAGATATAGAATTGTGAGAGCAAAAATTGTGTAGATTACATTCTAATTCAAATTATTATTATGGTTAGAGCTCTTTTGGCAAATCCTATCATAACATCAGGGACTGAATGTTGCATTGAATTTGTGTATCATTATTGAGAAACAGTATGAATTATGATAAATAAGAAGCACTCATGATAACTTAATTGAAAGGGTACTTTTTTATGGCAGACAACATTATATTTAAAGTTTTCTTATTCCCATTTTATAAAAAACAGGATTTTAATCTGATTTTTAATAAGGAAAATTTAGGACACAACTGGGGAGGTAGGGTCTACAAGATTGCATTTTCTTTCCCCTCAAATCAAATTTTCTAATGAAAGTATTAGATTGAAAATCAGCTAATATACATCAATATATTCTGCAGACATTTTTCTTACTATATAAATATGTTTTAGAAATTTTTTAGAATATATTGTTGCAGAAAAAAGTAAATGTGTTGTAACATGCATTTTCTTATCAAATTACATGCAACAACAAATAATGTTCTTGAAAAAACATATTACTTCTTACTTTTTAAATAATATTTATTTTTTCAGTATATAATGGTATATAGAAAACAATATAACGTAAAATTCATCGATTTTATGAAAAATAAACAACAATGGATAAATTTATTCCTTTTTTTCTATTGGCTTGTATGACTTTCAAAGCATGATTTTCTAGGGTATTTCAAATATACAGGTTAAGAACTATTATAAAAATCAACCTATACTATATATATATATATATATATCTTGGTATATTAATATATTTCATAAATTTTGCAAAAAACATTATAACTAGAAAAATTAATTATATTTGAACATATCAAAATCAATTGAGTGCAAACTTTCACCGAAAAACTCTTCTGTACAATTATCCTTACCACTTTCTACTTCATTAAAAATTTCTGGAGCACTGCTTCATAAGACAATCAGTAAATTGTATGATATTTCTGGGTCCAAGCTTCCATGCCATCAGCTAAACCTTGTTTATTACTGGGACACTTAACGGAGAGAAGCAGTCTGAGTGACGTCACTAAAAGATGTAACTGAATTATTTATTAAACCATCAACTGGAATCGGTTAAAAAAGTGCTGAGGAATTGAACATCATGAAATAGGAAGCTACAGGGTCAATCCATTTAATTGAGCTTGAAAAAAGAATAGGGGTAAGCGAAAGTTCATCGATAGTGGTCTCACTGACGACATATTCCCATTTCCCAGTTAAGGGTTAAAAGTAAATTATTGTTTGTTCTATTAAAGTATCAATTTTTTTTTATGTATTTTGTATCAAATTATAACTTTTTTATTTTAAATAAATATTACAGTATTAGATCTTATTTTGGTTTGAAATGACAGATTCCTCTAAATAATAATAATATGAATTTGTCAGCAAACAATAATTTATTTTCTGAATGTTTTTTGAAATTGGTGATAATCTTAATCCCTCTGTTGCGAAATGTAACAAACAATTGATGTTTCCATTTATTTTATAAATATTCTTTTCTTTCACAGAATTTATTATTTTAATCATTATTTCTTTCTTTTCATACAAACTGAAAAATAATGGCAGTGGAAGTTCAATCTATGAAAAAGAGATAAAAGGGTATATTTATTTCAGTCTGCATTATCTTTCTGTATTGATATATAATATTGAAATTAATATTTGAAGATTTTTACCTCAAATTATATATTTCATTTCACATCTTTTAACTGTGATAAGAAAGTTTTTGCAGATTAATAAGCTAAAACGGAATTTACTAAATTTAAATAAGTCAAGATTTTTGCCCCTTTTTGTTATGATTGTTGAGATTGTAACTTATGAGAATATTTAAAAATACAATAACATTATTCATTGTACTTCTTTTAAATTCTAGGGTAAAAGATATGGTTTTAATGATGATTGAGTTTAATGGCGACCAAAAAGTGCTAGAAAAAATTGCCAAATTATAAAGATATACTCAAGCAAATTATTATTTCTTATGAAAAATTTTGATTTTGCAAATCACATGCTATATAACTTGACAACTAAAATTGCCAAATCGAGGTGTGTTTTTTTTTCTTCTTATTTTTAAATCTTTTTCGCCACTTTTTGATTACTGTTACAACCAATAAGTACCGGATATACTTTCAAATATCCCCCTTTCAGCAATAACAATTTAAAAAAAAAAATTCAATCCGTTTTCTATATTTTTAATAATTGAAATAAATTTTTTTAAAAAAAGGTACTTTTCCATTATACTGGAGCAAATCTGGGCAAGCAGACTTTTTGACGCAATTTTGTCGCAGGCGATAAAATCGCTGCGACTTTCTTTAAAAATACAACGGCAAAAAGCTACCGGCGGCCATATTCCGTTTGGCGTTTGTCACATCATTATTAGCGACTTTTTGCTTGCTTCAGTAAAATGGAAAAGTACCGAAAAAAATTTAAATTGTGAGAAATTTTATAATTTTCGTCAGTCTCAATTGTTGTTTTATTTCAGTCCTAAATGGACATACATTTTTTGTAATATTGTTCATTACAAAATAAAAGTAAATATTGATGTATTAGTATTTTATCATATTTTGTGCATCTATCTTAATTATTATCATTTCTTTTTTTCTTTCTTTTTATTATTTAGGGGTTTTTTTCTATTTTTACTTTTTTATCATATAAATAGAAAACTTCGGTAAGAACTTATACGGTGTTTTCCCTTTCTTTTTACTTGTATGTCTATTCTATCACTACTTTCATAAATTAGAAATAAATTATTTGGTTTGAGTCAATATTTCGTTAAACACAAATATTTATCAAATACAATTTTCATAAAAATTAGATCTAATTGAAAATGTACTCGTATACTCGCACGGTTTGAGCCAAAAAAGCGATGATTGTATTATTATAAATACAAAATATAACCTGAAGGATGCCGAGGCTTGAACCAATCAAAGTACGTCGGCACCCTTTGAGTTCGCACCAATAAATGTTAACGGACTTGAATTTGCAAAATTATGACCGGAAATATGAAGGTTTTGTTTCAGATTTAAAAAAAGGATTGAACGAGTTCAATGGAATAGAGACTAAATATAAATATTTATCAAGCATCATCTTGAATACATTCCTTTTTTTTCCTGCTTTTTTAAAAAATATTTTTGAATCGCGTAAGATCTGGCATCAATCTCATTTTGTAGCTTCTACTTGCTTCTCTACCCCATCAACTGTAAAATTCAAATTGGCTGCCGACATTGAATGTAAGTATAATAACGATTAATTAAAAATCATATGAATTGCATATTATATGCATGAATATGTGTCGAAAATTAAATATTTCATTTCTCTTAAAATTGGAATTATTGTAATCAAGAAGTAAGAATTATTTTCATTCATGTTTCATCGTTAAATTAAGCCGTTATTTGAAAATTTAAAAAAATAAGGACTGTAAAAGTATTATCATTAAAAGATATTTATTTATTGATCCAATCATTGTTATCTTGCTGTACAAAAAGCTAATTTAAATGTTTTATTATTTAAAGAAATATTTTTAAAATATGATATAATCATAAAAAACAAATGTATAAACAGATCGTTTTTAAAATAATATATATTTATTGTTACCGCTTATTGCCATTTGTTTTTAACTAAGATTCTTTAACTTATAAAATGATTCAAATAAAACCAAAGTAAAATTTAAATAATCAATGATGAAGATTTGAGCTTTTTTAGGGGATATTGATCATGAAGAAGAATATATTACTCTATGTATCCAAAAGTTACTCTATATATCCAAAGAAATTTTATGCTATTTGTGACTAATGCCTTATTTTTTAATTGTACATTCTCAGCCATTAATGTGGTGTCTATGAGAATAAAAAAAAGCAATTATCAAAGTATTGATTTTTTTTTTCCATTCCACTTTAGTGCACATAGTGACATATACAGGTAATGAATTTGCATCTGTACAGTTGATGTTAATAGTGTTTCAAAATTTATAGCTGACGAATTTGCAGTTTAAATTTTAAAAATTATAAGAAATTCAGATTAATTACTGCAATTATATATATTAAATTAAATTGATATATCCAAATGAGTTTTTAAAAATAAAAAAAATTGTGCGGTTCATGTAAATAAACAATCCACTATTTTTATGGATTATATATCAGTCTTCGTTTAAAGCAAATTTAGTAACTGTTTACAAACTGAGATTAAATTTAAAATTTTTTTTTTAATTATATAGGTATAATTTATGAGAAATTTTCAGATTACTGTTCCTTTAAATGGAATATAAGATTAAGAAAAATATTTTAATCAGCACTGTACAAATCAAGATTATAAAATTCCAAAGCTGGTATTTTTATCAGTTATCAATTCATTAATCATATTTGTCTTATGGTTATCAATGTATTAACCATTATTTACATAATTAACTCCAATAATAACAACAATATAAATTTTTGATGCAATAAATAATCCACAGAAATTTGGCATGTCTCACTCTTGTTATCACGAAGTGAAATTTAAATTATTCTTGACAAGATGTTACTGTTAGTAATATTAAGACTATAATTTAAAAAATAGGAAATGACTACATAGTCTATAGAATTAAAATTCGGCACATCTAATGTTCTAATCACTTAATTGTTTGTTAGTTTTATGGAAAATTAAAGAAGGATTGATAGAAAATTTATATTATATAACAAAATATTATTGAAATAATTAACATTTCACAACATTCTTATTTAAATGGTAACATGTTTAATTTTTAATTCATATAAAAGGAAAATTAAAACTAACTTTATTTTCTCTATTTTAATTTAAACATGTCTTTCTATTAAGTATCTTGTATCAATTTGTTTTTACATATAACTAGATTTAATAATTTTATATAAATTTCTAATCCAAATATCCAGACTGAAAATTAACTGTGCCAAAACATCCAAACATAGGTACCTCATTATAAGGTTTTCAGCATACACCTTTTTGGTAAATTTTGGGGCTGCTGCTGAACTGCTATATTTGGCAATAAATTTGAACTAAATTCATCAAATTGTTAATATTAAATTATCAAATGTATTTTAAATTAATTTCTATTTAATGTTGGGTTTCTTTAACCTTTTTGGTAATATTGGAGACATTCTGTAAGAATCACTAGATTGATTTCATTGTAATTTTTTTTATATATTGCTATATTAACTTTTGAATGTTTTCTCATTTGTTGTAAAGCAATTAATATTATTTCAAAACTTATATATCTATTCAGTAGCAATACATAAAAGTTTAAAATATTTATTAAGCGGATAGTAAAAATAAACACACTTCATTGTTAATTCAACAGCATATGCCACTAGATGTTAATTTTGATGTGAAACATCGCTTTTCACTTCACCCTATAATTTCAAAATGTATATAAAATATACAGGAAAAAAGGCGGGGTGGGGGCTTTATTTTGTCACTGTTCATCATGCTATCATAAAAAGGTATAATGAAAGGAATTGTTAGCAAGGCATAATCTTAACTGATGAATCTTGTGCTACTGCAATATTGCAATCAAATTTGTTGATATTGTTTATGAACCTAACAGGTAACTTTTCCGTACAATTACCAAAGTAAAATCTCGAAATAAAAAAAAAAGGATTTGAAGGCTTTTTCCTTTTTATCTTATTACACAATCATGAAGCATTTGTGTAGAACACTAAGCTGTTGGTAAAGCATAGAGAAAAGGGATTTACAATGAATAAAACACATTACTATATTTATCTATATAAATAAAAATGAATGTTTGTCTGTATGTCTCTTATGCTTTCCTAAACCGTTCATTCAATTGCGATGAAACTTGGTCAGCTCATTGTTTACATCAGTAGGATGGTTATAGGCATAGTACAGTTATCTAAAATAAAAATTCAGATCTCAACTGCATCTATTTATCAAGGGTAAATCTCCAAATAGCTCTCCGAGGAGATACAATAGATTCAGTAGTAACAACTTTATTGCTGACTAGCCGCCTTTGGCGACCAACTGGTTCGCCATGAGTAATGCGTTCTAAGATTTTCAATTAAATCACATATTCATTAGCCAAAATTTAAGAAATAGTTAAAGTTAAAAGATTCAGTTATTAGTAGTTAAAGAGTTGGTAACTTTATTCGAAAAAACTTTTTGAGTTTAATGCTCTAACAATTTATCGATTATACTTCCAAAATATTAAAAATGTTTTTTTCAGTGCTGTTGCCAAAATGTTAAATATGTTTTTTAAAGAAAGGGGAAAAATTATTGAATTAGTGATACAGATATTACAAACGATTATAGAAATATGCCATTAAGTCGGGATTTCAATGCATATCCTGTCTAAATTCAACCAGGTTTACTGTAAATAAAGATAATTTATGGAATTAATTATATATCTATTGCAAACGATCATAGAATCCATTGCCTTGCATTTATTTTTTTAGAAGATATCTCATTTTGTATTTATGTTATTTTATCCAGTCACATGCTGAAAGTTGTATTTCTTTAGATTTGATTTGCGATGATAGTTTTTTTTTATTTGAACTTCCAGCATTGTTTTATTTTATTTTATCCAGTCACGTGCTCAAAAAAAAAAAAAAAAAAAAAAAAAGGTTAAAATATTTTTTTAAAAATTTGTTAAAAATAGAAGCTTGAGTTATACATTAAAACACTGATATCACAAGTTCATCTCTTTTTAATTAAAAGCTAAATATTCTTCATTTTTTAAAGCATTTATAGACTCGTGCTACATACTATGCAGCTATTTACTTCATTTAGACTTTTTTATAGATGTATTTCTATTATTAAACAAAGCTGATTTATTTAATTAATAATATTGTAAAAGTCACAAAAAATTCTTTGCATTTTCTTTTTTTTAAAAAGAAAAAACATATTTCATTTCATGCAGACATGTGCTGAAAATTGCATTTTTAAATGTTTAATTTGCAATAATTATTTATTTTTTTAATTTGAGTTTTTATCTATCTGATGGCAACCTATTGATAAAAGATAATTTTTCCCCTTCCACTCGTAACGTGCTCCTGCAGATTAAATTTTATTGTTTTGTCCGAAATATATTATTGAAAAATATAGTTGAAATGCTTCTTTAAAAATTCATTACAAATAGAAGCTTAAGTTAAATGTTAAAATACTGACACTATTAGAAAGCTAATTTTTTAATCTTTAAATTGATGTTAAAATCATGTTTATCCGATAATATTTTCGGAAGTTATAGCGGAAAAACGTCGAAATTTCGCTTAAATTTTAATTAATTCAAATTCTAATTAAAAATTCGTAAAAAGGGCTCTGAGGTGCACATTTCCGACCTCCAAGGTATACATGTACCAAATTTGGTAGTTGTAGGTCCAACGGTCTGGCCTGTAGAGCGCCAACACACATATTGAGCTTTATTATAAGTATAGATTATGCAAGAAAATTTGGGGGAGACTAACCCAGGGTTTTTTTAATTTCAATTAAATGTTAGTTTAATTAATGTTAATGTATTTTTCGCAGTAACTTGCAGAAATATTAAAGTACAAATAATTTTGTGCTATCCTTATTTTCAAAAAATTATCCTTTCAACTATATTACTGATTCTAAAGTATAAATGTGTTTTCTGTGTTTAATGAATTTTGAAAAAAAGTGTTTGAATCACAATTTTCTAAAATTAAACTTGAGAATTCTGAACTATATTAAACGAATCAAGAGATGCAATAAATAGTTTCTTTCATTTCCATTCAGAAAGAATGCCAAGTTTTATAATTCTAAAAGGATGTACAAATCTAATATATAAAAAAGGATATTTTTTCATATTTTATGTACTTTCATACCGTTCATCTTTTTTCGATAAAACATTGCTAAATTATTGATTTATTAATATTATTATATTGTGAATAAAATTATTTATATTAATATAATTTTTTCGGCGGCAGCAAAGTACCGGGTACCAGCTAGTATACTCATAAAATAAAATTGTTTATGAGTAAAAAGCAATGATGATAAAAGTAGTATACACTGACAATGCCAGAGTAAAACACTAAAATAATAGAAATTAATTTTTTTGTCTAGCCCTCTATTGGCTGAGATTGATTTCACCAATAAAGTGAACATTTCATTCAAACAATTGAAAATAAATTCAGTGTTATTTCTATTGCTGATACAACTTTCCATTTTGATGCTTCAAGCTCAGTTGCAATTTAAGCAAAATTTGCATTACTGTTGAATATTTCTTAAAAGAAAAGAATTAAGCTTCTCCAAGAAATTTTTACTATAAATATTTTATCATACAAAAAGTATCAATTAAATTTTGGCATGAGCTCCTTTTAAAATGGCACAAAAAATATTAAAAAAAAAAAATACTATTACTGAGGTTTAGAGAATATATAAATCTTATGTATCCAAATATGGAAGCAATATCTTAACAGAAAATTTCAAATATCTTCTGGTGTAATTATTATATATTAATAAAAGTTTAAGCTGTGAATAATTTCTCCATGCAGAATCTATTCATTATATCAGAACAAGGTGTTGCCATAGGAAATTTGTCCAATTTGGATACATAACAATTCCCATGCAAGCCTTTTAGGCACATTTTTTAGTATATGGCTTCAGTTTCAAAATGGTATTTTTAATGGAAAGTAATTGATTAAAAAATAAAATTGGGTAGCTCCTTCACACACACACACAACTGTGCAATAATCTAGTCCATAAAATAGGTGAGAAATTGTGTTTTTTAAAATGAAAGTTGTTATTATTTGATGATTATTGGACTAAAATAAAAATACTGAATTAACAAAGGTAAAGTCTATTGCTTGACATGTGAATTATAAAATGATTAATTATTTCATTTTTCTGTTCTTTGTTAGAATGGATTACAACTCGCCATCTTCATTGGTGTTCTATTCTTCTGTGAAAATTGCATCAACTCTTTTCTGTCATCAAGATTTGGTGGATTTGGAGCAGAAGCAGTTGCATCTTGTAGGATGGGTTCAGGTCCAAGACAGTGTTGCACAGCTGGTACAATCTTTGCAGTTGCCAAAAAATATTGAAGAAAATGTTCAGGAACTCATTCAACCCATAGGCGACCAAATTAGGAGATGGCTATCAAAACGCTGCTTCATAACCGAAGGCAAAGTTGATTTGTATGACATATTTAGTTGGACATCTCATGGTATGATTGATTATCAAAAAACAGCTAAAAATTTAATTGAACGCGGGCAGCTTGATTTATGTTTGCAATTCACTCTGGCAAATGTAGATGGTATTGCTGATTTTGCATCTTATATATATGTGGATCCACAAAAATTGTCCCAAGTAGTATTCGAAGATAATACAATTCCAGTAGATAAAGTGGATAACAAGACAGCATATGAATTCTGTCTTATGATGCAACATTTTGTATCACAACCTCCTGAGGTATTAAACACTTCTCCCTTGGGACCTGCCTTTTATGAGAATGCTGTTAGTATGTGTGCAATCAATGGAAATACAGCTTTGACTCGATTTTTTCTGACCCATATTGTACCTCATAAAAGGGCTTCCCTTGTTAGGGCCCAAGTTCTCAAAATCTTAAAAACTAATAATCGTTTTGTGAATCTTGATACCCTTTTGTTTTTACTTTCTCAGATGGATACTCGTCAAATTAGTGAACTTTTTGTTGAGAATACTGAGCATGTTTTACTTCGATTTTTGGAATGGCCTCTGCAACAACATTTCATGAAATTAGCCAGCAAATTGTGGCATGCGATGTCACCATTAACCTTTGCTTCAGTATTACAAGCTATAGTACAGCACATTATACAGCATTGCTCAATCTCAACCAATCCTTTTGGTTACAGAGACATTTTCAGAGATTTCTGGCTTAGTAGCCCAGCTGAGTATAGGATAATCTGTGTGAATGAATTGATTATTCCAATTATGTCTAGTTTATTCTGTTCACATGGTTACTTCACAACAGTGTTAAATTTATTTGGGAATGTAAGTTATTGTGAAAAATTGGAAGTACTTTTCTTTTCTAATGCAGATGCAGTTCTTGAAATTGTATCGAATGAAAACAAAGCCAGGGCTTTTGAATCCATTGTAAAAAGATATTTTTCACCTGCTGACATTCCACTCAACTTTGGAGAAAAATACAATTTTTTTACTCAAAAATATGTAGAAGGTTATTATGGTGAAGCTGTTATATCTGACTAGTGGCATATACATACATTGAGATGTTTTGCATATTTTAAAAATGATTGAACTATAAGTGCTGAGTGTTATTAAAGATTTTGTGCATTTGACTGTAAAAAACAAAAGTTTTTATTTGTATATAATGAATAATAAATGCATTTTGAATTCCCATCAGTATGTATATATTTGTTTTCATTGGTTCTTAATTTAAGATCATAATTTGATTAGCATCCTTTAAAATAAGTATTGATGCATAATATGCACCACAAATACAAAATATCTTATAACTTGAAATGAGGAAAAAGAGGAATGATAAGTTGCATCTTGATGAATATGTGTATTCCTTTGAAAAATTAATATACCAATTTATCTCAAGTACTTGGCATTTTTAGGTTTGAGATGTAATAAATTATTTCTGTTTTGTTATCTTGTTTTATTTATTACTAGCCACCTGTGGAAATCGGTTAATTCATTGGGACTGCTGATTACTAAAATACCCAATTTAATATTGCATGTAGTTTGGTATCTGAATTGCTTCCTGGGCAAAATATTTTATTCATATTACTCATCATGTTACTGAAGCCTTATGCCATTCTGTTCACTGTACAATGTAACTTTCTGTCAGCTCTCATAAAATTTGAATTTTCAATTTAATCAAAAGTGATTAAATTTCAATTTGTTCAAAATCTTTTTTAAAAATGAGTATTGAAAACAAGATTATTCAGTGTTGAAATCTCATTGATACAGCGGTAATTATTATTTCTTTCAATCAATACATTTTAATATTGATGTTGTCCTTCTTCAAAGAGATGATGATTTTTTTTAATGATACTCAGATAACTCGAGGCACTTATACATTAAAAAAAATTGAGCGTACACCTTATTTTTACTTGATAAATCCAACTTTCAATATAAATATTACCAAGAAGTATAAACATGTTTTTATTTTTACTCGTAACAAATGGTTTAATTTTGAGTAAAGATAAATCAACAAAAAACTTCTAAACTGAAATTTTTTTTAAGCATTTTAAATAAACATGCCTCAGAAAATTGAGATTACACCAATGAAATTTTTGAAATATCTGGTATATAAATAAAGTGTCAGTATTGATTTGCACATCTTTTGGCTTTTATAATGATCTCTTAGCATTGTGGACCAATTTTTAGTGGTATTTGAAGATATTTTACCCAATTTTTCTTGCAACACTTGCTTTAAATGGATTTTGTTTCTTATTTTGTGTTTTTGAACCACTTTTTTCATCATGGCCCTCGAATATTCAACGGTATTGATGTCAAGGTACTGTGGCAGTATGTGTAATTGCTGTTTACAATGAAAAAGGCACCATATTTTCACATTATATCCATTCTGATTGGGGTCGTTGTCCGAATGAAAAAAGTTATTTCCATCTAAACCCAAATTTATCACATTTTTCTTTAGATAATATATATTATTTTCTTTTGTGTAATAAATTTCATTTTTCATTAGGGTAATGGCCAATGAGAACTTCCTCATCTTTGAATTTTCCTTTGAGTATAGTTGTTTTAATCACATTGATCATCAGTTTTTTTTTTAAATCACTAAGAGCGTTCCATTGATTAGTTTGGATTGGTTCAGGTTTCAAAGCATCATGACCACCAAGACAACCTTCAGTGGTAAATTGTATGCTGGTAAGCCAGGCTCACCCAAGGAGTTTAAAAATTCGGATGGATAGTTGGTGACTTCGTTTGTTACACAGTCAATAGATTTGAATGAATGCACAGTACTAATGATTTGATTCTGAATTACGAAGTTTACTGTCTTACCATCAGAAGAAAAATCCTAGTAACTCTAAAAGAGGGGTCAGTCGGCTTAAAAACGGGATATTATATTATATTTTGGGGGTAAAGGAAAGGGCAGTATTTCTTTAGGTACCAAAAGAACCAGTCAGAAGTATGATTATAATTAGAAGAATCGCTAGTTATATATTCAGTTAGTAATAGATGCCAGCTACATAATTTTGAGTCATGTTTTAATTTATTAAAATTCTTTGGAAACATCTATTCAATAATTTATGGAAGTACAAGTTTCGCTCTATAAGTAATATATCTGTGAGAAGTGCTATGGAGGATTGGGCAACCAATTTTGGGGTATATGAGTTATTCCGAAGATTCCTATAAATACTTCGTTATATCTTAAAAGAATATGAAAGGAATAAATATCTTTAATTTTGCCTATTTATTGATTTATTTATATTTTAATTATTTGCTGAATTTTGTGTTTTTACTTTTTTTTATATCAAACAGTAACAGATTAACTATGAATTAAATAGTTCCAAATTAACTATTTTTTTCTTCTTCTGATTCTTTTATTATTTGAAACTATCGTTTTCACCTCATTCAAAACTCATAAATTCCAGTGTAAAATGGAGAGGGAGGATTTCGTTTTTAAACATAAGCTTTCCACTCTTAAAGACACATGAATCTTCTAGAAAATATCAAACTATTTTGTTATTATCCAATGGTTTTTATTTCCTTGACGGCAGCCAAGGGTATTAAAAAAAATCAATACAAAAGCAATTGAAGAAATCTCGTTGAAGGCTTTCTTATACAAGACATTATTTAAAAGCTTAAATAACAAGGAATTTCTATCTACAGTTTAATTTTATTTGTCACATAAATACATCTGTATAAACATAAGCGAAATGCGCTTAGTTAGCCAAATGCTGTGGTCTGCTTTAATGCTTACTACCCTCCCTCCTTACTTAAACTCGTCTACTATGGCAACCATGTTCAGGGCTTTCCTTGTGACGGCAGGCCAAAATTGATCGCTCACTCAACTATTTGTGGTTATCAAAGATGTTCGGGAACACTTTGTTGATAAGCTCAACTTCCCATGGAACAAAATTGCGAACATTCCGAAGAAATGAAATGAATCGGCTCGATTCGTCGACAAGAACACACCCATTACCGTTAGTCCACAATTGCTTGGAGAAATCTTCAGCAGATGGATCGTTTGTCAATTCAACTCCCATGTTTTCTGGCAGTTGAAGTTTCATCACATAGTGCCACAGATTTGCTGATTTGAAGCAAACGTTTACTTCATCGGCAGCACTGACTGGCAGTGTTTGGTGGAAATCTCCAAATCATTGCGCCTCCAAAGCGTCTCGAGTGTGTGTCCTATATGATGACTTCAGACGCTACTAAAATGTGTCCATTGTGAACGATTCTGGAATATTTCATGCCACTGGTTTAGAATTTCATAGGTTTAACAGCAACTTTAACAAATGAATGAGTCATCCTTCTCTCTGAAAGGGCCCAGTTACAAAAAACCCTTGAACCCTAAATTTTAAGCAGAGTAAAAAAAAAAAAAAAAAAAAAAAAAGTGAACATTTGCATATTTATTTAATGATACGTTATTTGGTTTTTGCTATCAATTACTCCAGGAAAATGACAATTTTTCCAATTTCTTTTCCGAAACTTAGAATAGCAAGAGCGTTTAAGCATTGTAGTCGTATGCTTGACCGAAGATGATTCGTTATTTAATTTTAATTTGCTGAAAGAGGGCTCAGCATTCATTATATTTAGTAACTGGCAATATAAAGGATTGAAAAAAAAAAAAACTTTTAAATTAGATATAGAAAAAAGTAGATAGCTGATTCTGTACAAGCCCATTTGAACTCAATCTCGATTTCTGGGCGCCGGGCAGGCCGCTCAGTATTAACATCTGACGGGAATTTCCCCATTCATAAATGAACTTTTCCCCCCTTTTTATAGATATCGCTGCGATCTTTGCCTAATAAAGGTGTCAGTCGATACTCAGCCAGCCACAAGCTTGTAGACTTTTAGTATGGGTAACATTATTATTATTCTGAACACTGTTTTATTTCTTAATCACGGCGGGGGGTCCGGATGCATAGAAGCCGCTGCACCCCTCCTCCCCCAGATGGTCGACCACGGAACCTGATAATAAAAGCAAGATATGAGGTCTTCCTCAGTGCAAGTTAAATAAAATTCTGTTCTTGTTATTAAAAATTGGGATTCATAATTAAGAAAAGAAAATCCTACAGGGGAAGAAACTAAATTCTGAAATTATTAATTACCAGATAAGATTATAAAAATTCTTCATGGTCCAATATATAAAGGGGTGAATGCGTTTCAAACATGTTACCCCCATCCTGATGATGTGATCGGGGGAAACTAATGGCCTGCATCATCATGCTAGAATTCTGGCAGGAACTGAGTTTGAGTTCTGATGACAATCAAAAACCATAGTGCAGTCTCTTCATCCCTTAGGAGGTATGTTCCATCATCAATATGGAAGTAATCAAACCCAAGTCATTTCTATATCCACTAAAGGACTAGAATCAATACCATACCGGACACATTTTATTTCAAAGTGGGAAAAACCATTATGTATATAAAATTATCTTATTATCACCTATATAAATAAAAATGAATGTTTGTTTGTATGTCTCTTATGCGCTATCGCACCGCTCATCCGATTGTGATAAAACTTTGTATACTTTTTGGCGTAGGTGTTGGCGGAATTGTGCCAATACGTAGGTTGAATTCCGCCAAGGATCGAACCTGCAATGTTCGGGTTTGAAAGCCAGTAACTTATCCACTATACAAAATGGCCACCAATGTTCAGTGGTAGTTACTGGCTTATTAAGATGCCACCACAACTTATTACTTGCACTTATTTGTTTCTGCTAAAGATATATATATATTGACAACATCAAATTTTGAATAATAAAGTACGCTTCTTTTATATAACTTCTTTACTTACGCTTCTTTTATATATCATCTGATTTCAATAAATGTATTCCTTTCCGATACGAAAATAAATATTATTCTTTCTATCATTCCTAATTAAACAGGTGAGTTATTTTAAATTTCAAACGATATTTCCAACATTATTTCTTCTGCGGCAACAACGGCGGGTACCAGCTAATACTGATTATTTAATTATTACAATGGGAAAAAATACAAATGTAGTAGTTTCAAAGCGATCAAAATAATGAGGCAAGTATGCAGATACAGAAAAAAAATATTTTTTTTAAATAAATCAAATTTTTTTATACTTTTGGCTATCTGTCTAATAGATTCATGTGTACTTTAAATAATTTTTTGTCCTATTTAATTGATTTGTATTTATGATATCCAGTACTATCAATTTATTTCAGTGTTTATTTTATATGATATATAAAATATTCTTTCAACTTAAAATTATAATGGAATTTTTAAAGAAATTAAAACCACCACGATGTTAAAAATAAGTGATTTGACTTTAAAAAAAACAGTGAATCATTACATCGTATGGAATAAGAAATTTTCATATAAACAGTTACATAGGTGTATACTTTATAGTGGCATACATAAATTTGTATCTTATGTCAACATATTTGTCTTTAATAATTACTTATAAATTATTACTTAATAATTATAAATATAATAGTATTATATAAATATACTATTTAATATATTATATTTACTACATAATATAATATACTATGTGAATGGAATTAATTTAAAACTGAGAGATTGATAATCAAGCAATGGCAGCTTTTGCATAGTAATTGTGAGTTTATATGTTAGAGTAGTAGTGGGGATGTAATATTAAAAGCAAGCAGTTACAGCAAATATACAGCAGTAAGCAGTTATGTACATATGCCCTTTTAATTCTTTATAGTCAGAAAAATAATTCTATGCATAATTATTCCCTTATTATAAAGGCTAGTTTATTGCTCCAAAGTATATATATATATGTTTTCAGATGAATTGCTTCAGAATATTAATCTACCTCTTTAACTATTCCATAGGTATTGCTAACAATCAAAATTGAAAAATACATCAATAAAGATTTAAAATGATGCATTGTTTTGATTGGTGCATGAGAGACTATTCAAGTGGAAAGAGTTATATTGATCTAAAATAATTTATTAGTTAAAATGTTTATTTATAGAATTTTTTTTCATTTGAAATAATTAATCATTTTAATTGATATTAAGTGAAAATTAATTTTTCTAATAGTTTTCCAATGTTTTCCCATCATATTTATTAAGATTTATGCACCTATAATAGAGCAAAATAGTGTAAGCTTATAATAAGCATACATAACAGAAATATTGTCCTGGTTGACAGAAACCACATACTAAAAATACAGGTACACATTTTGACAATAAAAATACAAAAGAATATATTTTGTTTTGTGTCATAAAACCGAATGGAAATTAAGTTAATCTAAACCAAAAGCAAATTTGACAAATATAGCATGCTTTTCATATCCTTAACACTTTTTTAATAAATTGGTTGAGTGAGATAAAAATATTTACGATGTACACATGATTTTAGAATAATTTCAGATATTGCATAGACAAACTGATATTATAATTGAAATGGGTATCATGGAATCTTTCATTTTTAGTAGCATTTTCAAACACATGAAAAAAAAAATTCTGAATGTCTGCCAGATGTACTCCTAACTGAAAGAGGAAAGCAGTTTATTACTTGAGAAATATCTTAACTCCTCATAATATTCAAATTAAAAATCTTATGCAAAATGTTTTTCAGACACATAACAATTTGATACTCTTACTGATATTGTAGGAATTTTTTTTAAGTTATGAATTTTGAAATGGTTAATGATAAAACTAAACCCTTTTTTAAATTAAAAAAAAAAAAAAAACAAGAACTATTGGCTTTTTCAAAATTTAAAACAATTAACTAAAAAGGCGGATTTAAAACTTTTATATTTCATGAGATGTAAACTGCATGAGCTAAAAATAAAATGACTATATTTTTGGAAATTTAAAATCTTGCATAAAACGTTTTTCAGACACAACAATTTGATACTCTTACTCATATTATATGAAAAAGAAAAGTTTTAAAGTTATGAATTCTGAAACGGTTAAAGATAAAATTAAACCTTTAAAAAAATTATTATTATTAGCTTTTTCTAAATTTAAAACAATTATTTAAAAAGGCAGATTTAAAACTTTTATATTTCATGAGATTAAAACTGCATGAGCTAAAAATAAAATGACTATCTTTTTGGAAATTTAATTCAGGTTGTTCTGGAACTGTCTTCAATTTGAAGCATTAGCTACATAATAGATATAAAAAAATCAAATAAAAATACAGTTAATTGATATATAAAAAGTAAAAGAATTGATAAATAAAAAGTATTAATAATCTTTCCTTCTCACACTGACTTATCCACATAAAAAAGAAAAATTCAAACCTTTCTTAAAATTTTTAATCTAAAATATTTCATTAAAAATGAACCACTGATAAGTAAAATAAGAAGCAGTATGAAAAATAATTACAATTCAGAACACTCAATGATTCTGAAATGTGGTAATCAGATTTGTCTTTGATAAAAATCTCATTCCCACTCATGAAATGACATGTATTATGCGTCTCAGATTTTTTTTATCCAATACGAATCTTTGAGTGATTATATTGATTATTTGTCTCTTGAGATTCCTTTCAAAAGTAAATATTTTGTGGAAAATATAAACTATGTTCTTTCTTTTACAAAATTATAATACCGATTAAGATCATTGCAAAAGTATATTATTAAACATTTCCAAAACAAGAGGTTTAATTTAACTATGAGCCATTTAAATAAAACTCCTACAACAAGCAATTTGGCATTTCCCTTTATTTTAAAATCGTATATAGGGCATTCACCCAAATGGGACGCTTATTATTTTTTATTTTCTATGCTGCTTGAATGGAAACCAGAACCGAAATTTAAATTCTATTTACGTTGCAATCACAAAGTTGCCACAGAATTCTGAATTAATAAACAGATTGTAAATTAAAAATTTTAGTGATTTTAGAAAAACTATTTACTCACTTGTAAATGAACAAAAATGCTCTTTCAGTTCTTAAAAACAATGTTATAGGTAATTTTTATCCAAATAGAATTTTTCAAGCTTGTAAAGCAAAATTAATTTAAATCATGTGTAAGGTTTATTAGCAATTATTTCGTCTTTGAACAAAACTACTTCGGATTAATGAAATAAATATTTTTTAAACTTATTATTAAAATTATTATAACCATTTCTAAACATTTAAATCATATAGTTCTAATATATTTATTTTTTTACTATTCACCATGCTGCTTCAGCAGCAGAAAACCTTATCAATGTGTCGTCTGCTACATTTCAGTTGATGACGTTGCCGACTTTAAGCTGGCATCAATGAATTGTTTATATCCTGCGTGGCGTTTACACCGTCGCATAGGAAAATAGGTTTTGAGTAGAGCCGTTGAGTATGTGGTTGTAATCTATCATAATCTGCTTTAGTAGTTGTTTTTTTACTCTAATAATTAGTTAAAATGTTTCCCAAGAAATTAATGCTCATTCTTTTAGTTGTCTTTCCCATTTCATTTTTATGTTTAACTAATTCTAAAGTTAATGCACAAATTGATTTAGAAGATGATGACTCTGAAGCCGAAGTTGAAGACTTGAGACCTGATTCTGACAGTGCTGTTGTCGGTGGCCAAGAAAGTATTCTAAACGAAGACGAATTGGATGATGATAAAATAAAACCGTCCCCAGATGCCGACACAACTTTTCTTTTTACTCAGCCTAGTGGTTTAGAAGCTCAGTTACCTGCTGGAAAAGATGTCCACTTCTTGGTCGGCTTCTCCAACAAAGGCAATAAAGATTTTATTGTGGAATCTATGGATGCATCTTTCAGGTACCCTCTGGATTTTTCCTTCCACATTCAAAATTTCAGTGCCATTCCATACAACCGTGTTGTCAAACCTAAACAAGATATCACCCTGTACTATGCATTCTACACCAGCGAAACCTACAGTTCCCGTCCTTTCGGCCTCGTTGTCAACCTCTTTTACAGAGATATAGATGGCAAACAATATTTAGATGCTGTTTACAATGACACCATCACCATCGTGGAAATTGACGAATCCCTGGATGGTGAGACCTTTTTCTTGTATATCCTGCTAGCTGCTGGTCTCGTTCTCATTCTAGTTGTTGCTCAACAATTCTTGGTTAATTTCACCAAAAAGAAGATCTCATCGGGACAAAAAATCGAAACAGGAACCCAGAACCACCAATTTGATGTCGATTACGATTGGCTGCCAAAAGAAGCCCTCAACAACTTTAACAATAAGTCACCCCGAAGATCGGAGAGGTTATCACCCAGGAAAGCAAAGAACCAGGTGAAAAATTCACCAAAGCAGACATCACCCAAACAAGTCACGCAGCGGAGAGTAAAACGAGGAGGCAAGGATGAATGATTGGAACTATAAAACAGAGCCGAAGACATCTAGAGTGTGTAAGACTCTGAAAAAAACTTTAAAAAAATTAGCAAAAAGTGAAAAAAAAATTATAAAAATAAAACTGTTTTCTAGAAATGGTGTGTTTAGAAGTTTAATGGTTGTATGCCAGTCTGTGTGTTTATTTTGTGAATGTTTGTGATACTATGCTCTCATGAAATTATTGGTCAAAAGTAAGTCTTGTAGATGTAGACTTTTTTCATTATCATTTTGGTCTTATCAGGTGATGGCAGTAGTTACAAAACTCTGAAGCTATAAATCTTTGTTAGCTTAGGGATATACTAAGCGGGTTTATAGAAATGAGAGGCAGTTAAATAACAATGCCCAATTAAAATCTATGGAATAATTATTTTGCATATGTAATATTAGTGAAGTAAATTAATGGACCAACTTACGGAATTGACTTGTTTTCTAAAATAGTTTTACTAAAAAGTGAGATTATGTGATCACATCGAATACTTTGTCTTAAAAAATCTATTCTTATAAGTAATATTGATATTAAGATATTTTAAATTAAATTCGAAATTCATGTTGGTTATTTGTAATAATTTTCGAATATAACCGGATGATATTTGCAATTTATGTTTCATCCTTTAGTATGACATGTGTTAAAGATCAATTAGGAAGATTATTTATATTGTTTCACTTCAACATCAAACTAAAATTAAGATTTTCTTGTTTTTTAGAACTAAAGTATAACTATGAGAAACGAATAATTTTGCTTGTATAATTAAATAATGTGATTAATATTTGATATAAGTTTTTATATGTTAAAAAAATCATATTTTAAATTATATTATTTATTGTAATAGATTATAATTTTTAGCTTTGGAAAATAGGAGTGGGATTCGAACAATTGTTTAAACAAATTTAGTAACAATGACAAGAGAAAAATGTTTAAAGTAGGATTGATTCTACCGGTTGTAGCATTTTCTGAAGATACTTTTCTGAAATGTTTCTGAAATTGGTTACTCTTTCATATTAGTTCCTTTAAATGTGCAATTATAATATTTAAAAAAATTTGGGATATCATAAAATATTATTGAATGCATATACTTTTAAAACATTCACAGTTAAAAGTATGGCTTTTTGAATTATGAGCAGTAGATTTTATTTAAGGCATGCTGTTCTTTTACAAAATTTAGAACCATGTTTTTTAATTAATTTACTGTGCAATCTTCCCATTTTTACAAGGAAAGTTTATTATATAGTAATTGTTATATATCTATGTATTTAAATGGAAGTTCTGATATATATTTAAATTATTTATTGATTTCTGTGAGAATTTTTCAGATGACTTTACTTTTTTTAAGATAAGTTTTGTTCCCCTTTGTGTATTCGTTCAGATAAGGTACATTACACATTCCAGATCATTAAATAACAAAAATCAACTATTTATACATACATAAAATTAACAATAAATGTTCTTAATACATTGTTAAATATACTTGTCATTATTCTTGTAGTAAATTATCATGAATTATTCTCTAATTTTTTGAAATATCTCAAATCTTTATTAATTATTATTCACTTCACAAAATTATGTTTAGTTATAGAATTGTTGGTAAAGTAAGGTTTACATTCAACCAGAAAGATCACTCATGCGTGGAAAATGTATAGCAGCAAGTACAGTTCGTCCAACACAAGAATTCTGCTAGGCGTTGTCTAAGTTTATAGTGGACATGGTTACATGGACAAGCATTAGAGGAACAGGTTACTGCAGTAAGAGTTCATTTTTCAGTGGTAGAAATTCAATCAAGTTTCTCATGTTGGCACCGGCGATATTATGTATTATTGCCCTTAATTTCTGAAAACAAATTTTTAAAATCACAAGGATAAAATTTGAGTACTCAGAATATTGAAAATATTTAATATTCCTGTTATAAATATATAAAGAATAAAGCAAATCAAATAGAAAAACTGAATAATTATTTGTAAGTCTCGCGACTGTACAAGAAGAAAAAGTTAAGTAAAATCATGCAAGACAAAAAAATTGTCATCATTTCATTTGATTTAAATTTATATAAGTTATTAATATAAAACTCTCCACTACAAACACTTCTAATTTAAGATAATAATATATTCGTAATTATTTCATAAAAAGTTGCTTTTATTCTGTTATAAAGTAAAATGTTCATATTTAAATATGTTTGAAACCTTTTCAGATTTATTTTTCTAATTTATATACTATTTTCTATTAAACATTGATTTGTAACTTATTTTCAACATGGACAAGCTTTCTAAAGTATAATTACAACATTATGCATAATTTTGCATGCTTGTGATTTTAAAGGACGTCAAAATTTAAGAGATAAACTATTTTTAAAAAAGGAAATGCAGTTAATATTAACCAAAGAAAAGATTAATAAAATATAAAAGAAGTAAGCTAAGCGAATATAAAGATCATGCAACGGCAACTTAAGCGAGAAGACAAATGAGCTTTTTTTCTAATTCCTTCAGATTGATACCAAGAAAAAAAAATAACCTCCCAGACTTCGATCCGCCTGTTTCTATAACTCCCGCCGTAAACATAGCCGATCGTTTAGCAGAGTTCTTGTGATGGACAGACTGTACTTGTCCTGTTGAGACTAAAACTTGCTATTGTCTGCTCTTTCAGCATATACATAACTTACAAGAATCTTTGGCTGACTGTAAACCCACTTTAAATATGGAATTTTCAGTTCATGGGAATCGGCAATAAGCTTTAGTAAGTCACCTAATTAATGACTAAAAAATTTAATAAAGAAAGATTTAGATTAATCCTTTTTTTTAGATAGAAAATATAAATGTTTAAAAAAGGTTTCAATCAGTTTTAAAAGTTAGATAAGTAAGCTAATCTATTTTTTATTTAATTAAGTTTTAAATTTTATTTTGTACAGACTCATGTAAAAAGAAATATCCTTAGTATTGAATTTAGATATTTGAATTTAAACTTTTATTTTAAAATTAAAAATATTAAATTCATTTTTACATTATGAATAATATAATTCTTTATTATGTATTCTGTTTATTATAAGAAATCACTGAAATAAAACATTTTTATTCAATAATGCGCACTGCTATTATATGCAGTAGCTAGTATTTTCCTCCATTTGCGAGATAAAATATAATTAATTTTTATGTTTTTACCAATTAAAGTATGGCAAGGGATAAATCGTGGAGTATTTCCCATTAGTGCCAGAATTCAATAAAAATGCCCTTTTATGTTGTTTTAGAGCTAGGTCAATTGTGGGAGTGTTAGTTATTTAACATTACAAAGTATTAGATTAATGACATTATAACAATTTCATTAATTAGCCAGTAATGGTTATTCACTTCTCAAAATTTCTGAAACTAAAAATGTATAGAAGTTTTTCAAATTTAAATTCTATTACCACAAAAGTGCTCTCTTATATTCACATTTATTTTAACATTCATGTAGATTTTGTAAACTTTTCGCAATATTGGGGCTTATTTTTTTCCAGAATATGATTTATTTTTTAATAGCATCTGAATTCAGAAAACTTTTGCAATATATTTAGCATAAGAATAGTAATATGATTTTTGGCTGTATAAATTTTATTTATTATTGTTTGATTCCAAGGCACATGGTCATACAGTGAAATGAGTAGTTTTTCATTCAGGTATATGTTTCCATTTAATGAAAATTTTGGATTCAGATATTAAATTCATAATTTGAACATGTATTATAAATTCATTATAAGCACTTAATCAATTCACATGTTTTTTAAAAACTTATTTAGACAAAATCATACCTGCCATTCGTATGTGCATACAATTATACAATTTTATTGACTTTCTATAGATTTTAACCATAATCTGAAAATTCTAGGAAAGTTTATATATATTTCTTTACCACAAAATTTAATGTTGAATATATTTTTTAAAAAAATCATTTGATTATTATGTCCGAGCCACTTGGATGGAGAGACTGGGAAGTTTTAAAACATTTTATTGATTATAAGGTGTGTAGTAGTCTTTAAAAACTGGTTTTTAATAGTCCAAAAGTTTTTCTTTCTTTCTTTCTGAATAAAAAAGCAGTTTTAACATATTAAATTATTCTAGATCTTTTTGATTATATTTATTAGTTGTCTATTCTTTAATTGCAGAATGATTTTCAAGGAATTAGAGATCTTTGGAAAAGCTTTGTCAAATTATGGGAAAACTGATACAATCAGGAGTCCATCCATTGACTTGACTCGTCTGCCACCTTGCATGTTTAGATGAAAAGTTATCTAGAAATAAGATAAAGATTCGTGGAATATAAGACTATCTAGAGATAAGATAAAGTTTTGGGGAATGTTAGACTAATTCTTCATGTTTACATAAGATTTTTCTAACTCTTTATCTCTATAATTATAATTTTATCTATTCACGTATAACTGAGTTAGTTTAACTTCAGTTTGTTATTGCTTTTCTACACAATTACTGATTTTTTGAACGTTTGCTGGTTATATTTCAATTTAATTTAGTGAATCATTTAAATATTTTTAACAAAAATTGAGCAATTTTTTTTAAAACCATCTGCCAATAAAATGTGTAGTTATTTCCCTGTGAACTTTCAAAAAATTAATACACTGAAATGTTCGACTCCCCCCCAAAAATCTTTAAGAAAAATGCTTATGCTTCTCCTAAGCTATTTATAGGTCATTGGATACTCAAAATGCTATTATCGAAAATGCCAATAAAATTTACCAAAATACCATACCATCCCTTTTTTTTCCTTCTTTGTTTATTATAGTATTGATGTCATATTGTATTTGATACAATTAATTGTGACTGCCTTAAATTTGTTGCCTTTGGCAAAGACATTTTCTAACAATATTACAAAGACTTGGTTGTCATTTTCTACTCAGCCTATTTCAGTAAATTAACTGAATTTTAATTAATGATCCAGGATAATGTTTGGCAGCATTATGATAGCTGAACAGTTGCAATACAGATATGTTGCATAAATTTTTATACCTATTTTGGGGCCATTCAAACATCTTAAATAAAATTTAAAAAATGTTAATTTCATGAAGCATAGAATTCCAGTTATTAGTATTTAATTTGTTTGAAAGTCTAATCAACTAGCAGTGGATATTTTACTAAACTAAATGAATTATGCATGTTCTAATTTCTGTTTTGTTTATTAAATTAAGCTATCACAGATTATAATACACGCACTGAAAGAATCACAATCTTGAAAAATATATCAAGCTGCAATGAGGACATATTACAGGATCATGTAAAATTTGGTTAATTTAGGAATCTCAAATTGTTTTTAATAAATATGTGTAGACGTTTAATTTGCATTTGCTATCAGAATTTTAGGGTTAACTGTATTGAATGCAGTAAATAGAAGCACTGAATTATTCTAATAGAAGTAATGAATCTGTAATAGCCAATTAATTTAGAGCAAATATCCCTCAAACTTTCAGACACATTGTCCAGATGGCACTAGTAATTTGATTAGCATCAGTGAGGCCATACTTAATGAAGTTATGAGCTTATGAATTTTGTATCTTATTTTTACAGTTACACAATGAAGTTCATTTACCAACACTGCAGAATTGATTGATACTTCTACTTTTAATGGCAATTTTTATGCAAATATGCATAAAGTTTTGAAATGGAAACAATTAAAAACTCAAATTTTTGTAAAATTTACTATAAATTTCATGAAATGGTGTTTTAAACCTTCAGAGGTTTCTAATAGTTATTTTACATAGACATTTATCAATTTAATGATTTTAAATTATTAAAAAATTACTCTAAATATATTTAATTATTGATTTGGTTCCTTAACTTTTTAATTGAAAACCAATAACCTATAATTTGTTCTTTTATTTCTAAAGTGAAATATGTATTAAAGCAGTTGTTTACAATAACAAAACCATCAAATCTTCTAGTGTTTTGAGAATTTTTTTATGATTCTGAGCAAATATATGTTTGGAAAAAATCTTTAAAAATTTAAATTGTTGTTTTAAAAACTCATCGATGCATTACAGAGTTAAATAAAATTATATAGTTTTTGTTCAAGCTGTTTAATATGCTTCCAGTAGTGATTGCCATTTGTACGGCAGCATTCCTTTGAATAAATTTATATAAAATGGCAAGATGAGAACAAATTTTAATCTTATTATAATATAAATACTCTATATTGATTGAGAATCTATGAGTAGTTCCTCCGAGGGATTAAAATATTGAATGTGGTTACTGTATGTTTTAAAAGAAAACTTTATTTTGAGTGGGTTTAGCATATTTCCTCTAAGCTAAAAATATATCAAATATGAAACGATGCATAAATCGACATGACATCAAATTTATAAACTGTACCAGCTAGTTCTGTACTTTAACTAGTACTGGTTCCAATTTATTTCAACTGTATCTGAATTTTGAAAAGATGAGTTTCAGCCTTTTAAACAATATTATCAAGAAATATATATGAACAGCAAAAATTATTCCTATTCCTTTACGATCTAATACTAATTTACGAGCCAATATTAATTGGGAAAAAAAATGAGAATACTTATGAATTCCTATACCCCTATATTTATATACATATATATATATATACACACACACAATTCATAAAAGAGTTACTGACAAAGGGCATTTTCAATTTTAGTTATTGAATTTAAAGAATTTATCAATAATTAAAAACCAACATTTCAATTTAAAAAATGGTGAACTTTTAAAAATACTGTAATATATAAAATGCATTTTTGATATCACTACAGTAACAATCAAACACTGCGAGAATTTAAAATAAGAACTAATGCTCTCTTTGTCAAAATAAATAAAAGTTGTTTTAACATATTTGAATGCCTGATTATATAACAATTCCCCTATATACATACTTGCTATTGCATGAATTCTTACTTGCTATTTCATTAAAATCCTTCTCAATTAAAATACTGAAAAAAAGAAATAATGTAATCTGATATAAATAATAGCAAAGAATTATTTTCCTGACATTTATAACAAATTTTCAATTCTTAAAGGCTTTTTAAAAGTTATTTGTTAAAATCTATGATCATAGATAATAAGTAATGCAATTAAGTGGGGAAGAAAATGCATGTGGAAATTGAATGCGATTTGTGTTGTGTCAACTTATGAAAACTGAGAAATGTGGATAATGAACTTAAGAATTATTAAAATAAAATTGATATTTAAATTAATTGCAAATAATTTTTAAAATGCATTGAAATCCTTAGATATAGATTCATAATAATACACATTCAATGAAAAAAACATTACAATTTTGTATTGTTATATAAATTTACAGATTAAATTAATTAATAATTTAATTAATTTACAATTCTATCACCTGGGATACTACACATTATTTTTGATAATGAAGATAGCAAGGTATATTGAGATAATATAAAATAATTGTCAGTGATAAGGAAATGTTACTGAAGTGTATTCATTCAATAATAATTTTATTATATTAGTAACAAGTCAACAAGCAATAGAATTTGAATGAGACTAGAGAATAAATGCTATGTAAAATGGTAAAAATTCTATAAAAAGTGCAGCTTCAAATAAATAAATTGAAAGATGGTAAGTAGACATAAATTCAGTAAACATGAGGAATTGATATATGATTAAGCTTTTTCAGTAGGAGGATCTGGATCTTCATCGCTGTCCATTGTGCTGCAAAAGAGAATGATTCTGCATAAATTACCTTTACTTCAAATACATATTGACATTATAATTTCATAACTTTTAACACTTGAAATTATCGGAAGACTTTAACATTCATTTCTAAATAGTTGATATATCGATACATTTTCTTTAAAATTATTATCTATAAATATTCCTTACACTGAAATTTTGATTGTTTTGTTTAAAAAGCATAACATCTCTAGTATAAAACTAATTGCAATTGGAAAAAATTGCATCATTTGGAGAAAGGAGCAATTATTTCAAACACACACACACAAAAAAAAAACAGAAAAGAATCTAATAGTGCCTTAATATCAAAAGTGTTAGTAAAATAATGGTTTATTAATGTTGCCTTTTTCCTAAGAATATTTATGGAAAATAAAAAAATTTCTGGCGTATATTCTAAATTAAACATATAATGATTAGAACTGATATATAAACTAAACTGTAGTCATAAAATTTCTCATACAGACATTTTTCTTTATTTTCTAACATTTATAAGCAGAAAAAATTTTGGCAATTTCTTTATTTTTCCTTTATTATTTAATAAAGAAATAATCATTAACACTTTATTATCTATTTTTCAGCTGTAAGCAAAATGGAATATCTTCTTGACATATGAGGTTATGAAATATTTTTCTCTTCAAGCTGTCAAAATGCAATTTTTCCCCCCTTTCAAGTGCAAAACTTTGTAATGTGAATATAAATAATATAGATGTAGTGCTTAAAGTAGTTCATTTTTAATTATTCATTGTAAATAAAATAAGATTGAATTTAGTATTTAAATGATTAATAATAATAAAGATAAAATTGTGCATTTTAGCACTTTGCAGACCAGATGGAAACAATCAAATTGGGTAAAAACATCTTGTGGATGTTAAAGCTTTTAACAATTTTTTTTTTATTTTAGTGAAATAAAAGGTATGTTTTAAAAATAGGCTTGTTAATAATAATAATTTAGTTGTCAACATTATGTAAAAAATTACATAGAAATCTTTCAACAACACATTTCATTGTTGCAAAGAAATTCAAATAATTTTCATTGTTACATCAAATGTTCAATTGTGTGATTTTTTTCTACTGCTGAAAGGTAAAGAAAAAATCTATTTTCTGTACAATTCACATAAAGAAAGAAAAAGTGAGGTTACAATGCTGCAAAAAGCAATACGTAATTAGAAGTCAAATTATCATGTACAGTTACAATTTAGATGACACAACACTGTCATGAGATTCAATTCTATAAAATGTAATATTTATTCATACAATAAACTAAACTGGTATATGGCTTTAAAAATAACATGGCTTTAGTGTTTATATTAATGTGTAAAAATATTTTATATTAATAAATGTATAAGGGATTTTATTGATATTAAATACAGCTAATATTTCCAACAAATCAGTTATCAATAATGGCTGATATCAAATAAATATTAGGAAGAATTAAGTTAATTTAAAGTATTTCCAATTGGTTTTATTTCATTGCAGAAATTAAACTTTTTAAAACACACACACACACAAAGCTTAAAGTAATTCTTATATAAATTCCACAACAGAAATTAATTTATTTTTTAATATAATAAATTAATGTTGAATAAAAACTTATATGTGACACTAACATACATAACATGAATGCTGTTAACATATTTTCAATCAGTATTTACGATTCATCTGAATATCCAGCAATGCTATTAATTTAACCACTTCCCTTACAATTTGAGGTAAATAATGGAAAAAATTCTTGCATTTTCCCCGTCTTTATAAAATTTTTTAAATTCACTGCATTTTTTTAGTTTAAAAAAAATTTTGAAATTCCCTACATTTTCCCAGTTTTTCCAGTTGTCTAGCAACCCTGTCTAATCTTAAAAAAATTGTTAGCTTGTAAGTTGAAATTAAAATTAATTGACAAAATCTATTAATACACTTACCAGCTGGAATGAAAATTCTATAAATTAAATTTTTTGGAACATTTACATTTCAATTTTTTTTTTCTATATGTTCTGATAGAAGGGAGATTTTATCAGCTATGTACAATAATTCTCACAAAGTAGCCCCATCTCACATGAGTATGGGTTTGTTACACACCTTTTGTTCATGCAGGGACAATCCAGCAGGTTTTGATTCTTCCCGAACATCTCTCCTTCTTCTATGCTGTGAGGCAAATGTTTGTGCAGAGTCTCTGGGAGGGACAACGTGAAGGCAGACACGAGCAGCATCAAGATTCCTGACACCACCAAGGGCAAACCTGGCAGCGTGATTGACTGGAAGAAAAAGTAAAAGTTCAATAATGCACAGCTTCATTGTAAACAATTAAAATCTAAAAGGAGTATGATTTACTGTTATTTAATCACATCGCACAGAATGATGTGTCTGAGATGCACAGTCAATTATTGAATATTTAATTCTTAATCTGCAATTAAGTGAGAAGTATTCAATAATTTGAAATGAAAAAAGTCACTTGAAACTTATTATTATTAAAGGAATCAAAATAACTGTAAATTTTCCAATTATGAAGCTATTCAATTCGTCATTTAATTAGGTAGTTAAGAAGTATGTCAAGAGGTTAAAATCCAAACACTTTGGGACAATAATTAATGAAAAGAAAAAAAAAATGACTAAAGGCCTTATCACATGGTGAAATATTGTCAGCAATTTTCCGTATCTACCCCCAAGAACTGGTCAAGCAAGTTTTTCGTCATCGTCCACTTTTTTTTAACCAGCTTGAAAATGCCGACGATAGAGACAGAAATATTGTTTACAAGCGAAGTTCAACCAATCATGTAAAACTGTGAAGTGACGTCACTTTTGTTGTCGTTTGCTGACGAAAAGTGCAGATGATATTTTGCCGTGTGATAAGGCCTTAACAAATGTTTCTTTGGACTGTCAAAGAATTAGGAGGGAGTTGTGGGGAATAGAAAGCATCGGAAAGTGCATGACAATTTTAAATTATCGAAAGAAATTTATAGAATAAACCAAACAGAGAGAAACAAGGTATTTCTACAACAAAATGAAGAATTACAACTGCAAAGAATGATGCTACCAGGGGCTCTGTATCGGTGAATTAAACTGCTATTTAGTTTCAATATAAATAAAATATAATAAGATATATTAATAAAATGTAAAACAAGTAATTTTCCCAAACTTTAAAATTTTGCATAAAATAATGAAAATTAAAATATTAGTGCAATCAAACCGAGACTAAAAAACAGTAAAATACTTACCAGATTGAATTAGTAATTAACTAATAATTTATAGTTAATTTACAGATACTAATTGCATCTTATTAGTTAATTTGATGCAGTCACACAAGAGCAGAAATCTAATACAATGTGCTAATAAGATAATTCTTATTACCATATCATTGAAGATGATGAATTTTTTGTTTATTGCCGTACATATAAATAAGAAGTCAAATGTTGGAGTAGATAACTGAATTTTTGTGATGTTTGTTGTCATTGTGTGTATTTCAAGTGGATGGGCGCCCTTCGATGAGTATGTTTTTATTTTTCGTTCTGGTTGCAAGATGTAATCCACGTTTCAAGTTATTCTCTAATCGTCATTGCGTAGATCTCTTTCTTAATAGATAAATGCAATTTACTATTTAGGCCAAATTTATCTCAAGAGAATCACAACTACAAATCATGATGCTACAAGGGTGAATTAAATTGCTATTTAGTTTCAATATTAATAAAATGTAATAAAATAAATTAATAAAATGTAAAACAAGTAATTTTGCAGAAAATGATGGAAATTAAAATATTAATGCAATTAAAATTAAACGAAATGACAGTGAAATACTTGCCAGATAGACAATCGATGGGCTGAGATACAAACCAAGAGTTCCCATGAGTCTCAGAAAGGCCAGACCACGCCCACGCAGCACGGTGGGCAGGAGCTCAGCAGAATACTGCATTATCACATTGTACACAATAGTGATGGTGACTCGCTGAATGAGAGCCAATCCAAGGTGGGCTTTGATTGCATCTGGTGGTTTGGGAAGAAATAAATATGCTTACAAATACAAAGAATGGTGGGTTATATATATATGTATTGTAATGATTTAAAATCTTGGAAGCAGATGGTCGGTTCGAAGACTTTATTTTAAAGTTTGCTTTATTCTTCCTCCGGAGGCATGCAGCATATTTACAAGCAGTGCAAGCAAGCAGATGTGAATGAAAAGTGGAGAAATTAAATTTCCCTCATATAACATATCTTGATAGGGAAAATATTATTTAAAGAGCCAATATATTATTAAGTTTCTCGTAGGGATTTCTGATACGCATTGATCACATGATAAGGGAAACAAAGGAACCTTTTTAATAAGGTATTTGTTAAGTCAGCAGTTTTGTTTCATACACAGCATGGGAACAGCTTCAGCTTTTAGCCCACTCAGCATTTTGCAAAGCTTCTCTTAAATTAATTAAATAGAGAAATAGAATCAGATCAAGAAATAAGAGAATATTTTAGAATGAAGTTACGATGGGCTAAATTAAGATAAAGCTTTAGAAATTAATTTGGATTTAAATGAGATGTTTAGAATATCATTACATATTATATATATAATATAAAGAAATAAAAAAAAAGAGGAACATACTAAATATATTGAAGAAAACTAATAAGTGCAGAAATTTTATTGAATTAAATAAAATGAATTTGACAGAATGCTTGCATGAATTTTAGCAAACTTTTTAAATATGATCTAATAACTATCAGAAATATAATTATAATAAAATTAAATCTGTAAGAAGTTATCATCAAATTGATAACTAACATGAAAAGAAAACGTACATATATTAACTAATATAAAAAATAGCTCATTTTAAAAGCATGTCTGAATATATTTGATTCAGAAAGATTATCCAAAGAACACCTTTCAAATTGCCTCTCTTGATGTATAATTTTTTGATAGTACTTTTTTTTTATTATTATTAATACATTTCTTATACTAAAGAGTTAAAAAAGACATCTTTTATAAAAACTTTCAAATTTTTTTTTTTGCATTATTATTCATATCATGCACACACACACACACAGAACTTAAAAATGTTAGAGAATTCATTATAATTGGGAATTCACTTATAAAATGATTTAACGAACATTAGATTATTATGCTGATAATCTGTCAGTCTAATCTTTTACTAAAAAATATCAATTTTTTTTCCTGTACTAAAACAAAATTTTTAATTATATGCAAGTGAAATTTTTTAACAGCATTTCTCAACCTTACTGTATATTAATTTTATTATTATTATTAATTAAGTTTACTAAAAGTTATCAATTTAGTTGATAAATATTGCATCAAATATACAATTTAGGCACAACTTCAATACATTTACAATATTAATAAAGTACTCACCAAATGATTCCATTACTAAAGCCAGGTTTTAAAAATTTTTAATTCTGCAATTAATATAATTTTATACACAAATGAAGTATCACAAAAATATTTTATCTCATTGTTAGCAACTCAAGCTAAGTGGTCCACCTCTAATAATCTCTCACAATTTGTTTATTGGCATTTACCCTAATGTGACAGTTACTCTAAATGTGCTGATGAATATACTAAATAAAAAAAAATACATGCCTTCCATAATTTTGAAGAATAATGGAATAGAAAAGAAGAAGAAAAAAGATTGAATACAGAATTAAATATAATAAACAAAGAGCAATTACATTAAAAGTATTAAGAAAAAATAAACATAGATAAAAACACATTGAAAGACAAAACAAATTATTTTCAAAAAATAGAAAAAAATATGTAATTAAATTTATAATTATAAAAATCCACAATATATTTAAAATATATTAACATTATTAATGACCATATCAGTTTATAGTACCGTATTATAAGCATCAAAACACTGTAGAAACAATTATAAAAGCATAAAACATATAAAATGAATTGAATAAATAAACTACCAAACATATCTATATAAATAAAAATGAATGTTTGTCTGCATGTCTCTTATGCTCTGCCCTGATTGTGATGAAACTTTGGATACTTATTGTAGTTACAGGATGGACATTTAAATTCACTGCTTATAGGATAGTACCTTCACTGTTTATAAGATAGTATATCACTGCTTAAAGGATATCGTACCTAGGATAGATATTTAAATTCACTGCTTAAAAATGGCTGCCTACATATTCTTTGACATTAACAAATATTTCAGTTAACCTTACAAAAGGTACTTCGTTGGATTTGAGAGAATTAAATACACCATTAATCTCCCAAATCAAACGAAAAAAAAAATCAGTTTTCTGTTCTTTTAAAAAAATTTTTGATGTCATTATTATAAATTTTTGGTATTATCATTAAGTTATTACTTTGCTTTTTTTTTTTATAAAGATCCTCATATAACACTATTTACAACTAAAGGCATAGTAAAATCATGCAATCTATATAATGTAATCTATTTACATATAGGCATAGTAAAATTATATAAATAAAAATGAATGTTTGTCAGCATGTCTCTTATCTGCTGCCATATCGCTCATCCAATTGCAATGAAACTTTGAACACTTATTATTTGCACTTATTAGTTTCTGCTGAAGATAGAAAAACAATATATATATTGTCAACATTAAAGTCTTAAATAATAAAGTTAAAAAATAGAATTAATATTATTTACGCTTCTCCTTTATATATCACTAAATTTCAATGAATATATTTCCGATATGAAAATCAATATTATTCTTCCTAATTAAAGAATAGTTATTTTTAATTTCAAACGAAATTTCTAAAATTATTTCTTCTGTGGCAGCAATGTGTCGGGTATCACCTAGTAAAGAATAAAAATGTATAGCCCAGCATACCTCTGGGTATTATTAAAATGATGAGTCCTGCGATTCCCGCAGCTAAGGAAGAAACGGCAACTGGCCACCGTCGTCCCAGCCAGTCAACACCAAACAAAATTACAAACAATGAAGGGATTTCAACCAAAGAGCTGTAGGTAAATGAGTCATACACATTTGTTCCCAAGTTAGAGGCATTCTGGGTATTAGTGTGATAGCAGCAATAGACAACAAACCTAGAACAGAAAGTATATCCAGTCTAAGATTTTGACGGTTCAAATAATAATAATAAAAAATTATAATAATGTTTATTTAATGAATAATTGGATTTAAATTGACATAATTATGAATTACAAACAATAAACAAACGGCGATGCCCAATATTTGTTTATTAAATTTTAAATAATTAAAAATATGGAAAAGATAGATATAATATTACAAATTTGATTCTGAAAAATAAGTCTCTTTACATTAAAAATTACCTTGAGGCTTCTTATATTTAAAATTTTATTTACTAAAATATATTCTTGCACCCTAGGATATATATTTAAATTCACTGCTTGAAAATGGTTGCCTACATATTCTTTGACATTAACATATTTCAGTTAATCATTCACAAAAAGTACTTTATTTTATATGGGAGAATTAAATACAACATTAATCTTCCAAATCGAATGAAAAAAAAAAAAAACAGTTTTCTGTTCTTAAAAAAAACATTGGTGTCCTTATTATAAATTTTTTAGTATTATTATGTTATTACCTTGCTTTTTTATAAAGATTCCGCTATAACTCCATTCACAACACAAATGGGCTTCCATGAAAATGAAAAATTATGCAAAAGGAAAAGGGTAATAACTAAATTTAAAATTACATATTTACTACTATTGCCAGTTTTGTAAACATAACACACATACAAACACAAAAAAAAAAAACATATGGCATGAAAAAGAAAACAGCTTAACACAATCAAGTATAGTGCACTGTCACAATATATCCCTTCAAATTCAAGATTTGAGAAGACAAGAGGAAAACCTCTTCTTTTAAAGGTAAATTAACCATTCTTAGAGATTTTACATCTAAGGAGAGAAAAGCTTATCTTCAAAAAGAACACTTCTCAACATTTAAGACTAAACCTTATTCATTGAAACTTTGTAGGTCTTCCTATAAATGTTTAGAGTGAGATGTATAGTCAACCAAAGTTATCAATCGTATATCTAAGTAGAAAAAACAAATTTGATCTCGCAGTGCATCATCCAAAAATCTATGAATAATCTGACCAGCATTTTAAAAACCAAAAGGCAAATAAAGAAATTCATATATAGAATAATCTGGACTGTTTTAGTTGTATCAGCTGGTTCAACAGTAATTTGATAATATGTGCATTTTAAAGATAATTTGTAAAACACTATAACACTATGCAATTCTAATGTGAAATCTTGATCATGTATTAGATAAGAAAATTAAACGAGTATTTACTGAATCACTTGTATGCGGGATCAAAAATGAAACATAGTTGCGTGTAATTTTCTTCATCACAAGATTTGAGTGCTGATTCAAATGAAACATTATTCAAAATATAGAGTAAGGTAACTGATTTGATTTAGAATTTAAAATATATGCACAGTTATATTTTATACAAAATATATAGAAATTAGAATAATGATGCACATGAGAAGGAAAAAAAATATCTTGATACAATCAGCTCTAGCATATCAAAAATATATATAATCTTGCTATTTTTCACTTTACAAGTAAATTACTTTTACATATATAAAAAAAGGTTTTAATGAAAGTTTTAGTGACAATTAATAAAACAGTTAATTTTTCATCAAAAGCAAAACTTACTCCATTCCAAGCAATACAAAGTATATCAGATAACTACTTGATATACTTTGAATTAATAATGAAACAATATATTAAATTCAACATTATTCAATAAAATAATTTTATACGCCTTTCTATTTTCAATTATAATCGATTTTTACAACTGTGTTTTAAAAATGGTAAATTTAAAATATAAATTCCTTTATTTTTAACAACATACTTGATTAATAATATCTAACATTACAAAAGATAAAAAATTTAGACCTGTCCCCCTTCTAGTTTATTTTAAGTCAAAGTAAAATAAATTTCTTTTAATCACTAAGTTCAAATTTGGGAAAAATTATTCAGTTAAATGAAATGAATCAAAGTTTGAAAATCATTTGGGAGTTCAATCTAAATAAGACAAAATTGTATTCTGGAACCTAAACTATAAAAAGTGTTTCACATAGCAAATCTTGAAATTAGGTTAATTTTTGTTATAACATATGGAATATTATACTAATTATTCACCATAATAATTACTAATAATTTCCATAATAATTACTAATTATTATGGAAATTATATAAAGAATTATTCAATTAATTCATTATATAATTTCTCAGAGGTTTTTAAAATTTCTGCTAGTTTCTATTTATATAAATAGCAAAACCTTTTACATATTTTAGAAATTGATTTCAAATAACATGAAATATTCACTGAATTTAAAATGTAACTTTTATAAATGATGTTATTAAAATTAAATTAGTGACTTTTTAACAATCCCAAAGGTCAATGTGGCTTTTTCTATTTTTCAGTTTCATCATAAAAACATTTCATTTATAACATTATGCATTACATGTTTCTAATGTACGAAAACTGCATAATTTGATTTCCGAAGATTTAATTAAATATAAATTTATGATTTAACAACTTCAAAAGGCAAATTTCTTCAGGTCTGAAATATTATTCTAGCAAAATAGTTGCCTATTTAAAATATTAAATAGGTTTAAAGTTTGAAATATTACTTAAATGAAAAAAAAAAGGATTACATTAATTACAAAATCTGAACAAGAAAAATGATTATCTGATGAAATTTACAAATGCAAAGCATTTTCTTTATTTATATTTAAAAAATATTTATAATATGGATCTGTTTGAATGGTGTTTAGCCATGATATTATTTTTAATACTATTACATACTTACCATGTAATAGCTAGAACTATGCTGTTCAGTCTCAATCTAGGAGTTCTAAATAAATCTAAGACTGTAGTGTCTTTGCTAGTATCTTCGTTGTTTTTATCCTGTAAGGAGGGGAAATGGTTTTAATATAATCATTGAACAATAATGAATAACCACAATGAAACAATCCAGCAATTTTGATATAAATTACATAATTATTTTTTACTAATTACTTTTTGGACAAAATTTACTATTATACATATATTTTTCAATGGGATAAAGAAGACATCAAAATGTACACAAATATTCAAAAAAGCAAAAGATAGTTTCCATAAACTATATATTACTAAATAACTGTAGTAGAAATAGCCATTATAAATCCTAGTTTGGTCACATTTTAAAATAAGGAGTAATTCCTAAATAATCTGCTTGTTAAATTCCAAAATAATGCTTTGTTACATGAAACATGACTTTAGCACACACAAAAATTCATTTTAACCTTATGATTTTTTTATATGTTATCACACATTTTTTGTTACATATATATAAAACAAGAAATGAGGGCATTATTATAATCAGTGATTCCAGATGTAAAGTTAAGCCAAATTTGTTCATTGTCATTTGGCAACAGCTAGAATTTTTGGTATGTTTACATGCATGTCTAGATTTAAAATCAAAGACAACTTCTTTTCTTTCTTTTTTTAGAATTGAAAATAATATTTTTTTAAAAATGAGTTTAAATTAAACAGTTTCTTTGATAGATTGAAACTTTCAAAAACAAGAGGCTATAACATATAAAAATGCTGAAGAATCATTTATAAGATTCAGTCAGAATGAACAAAATAAGATGAATAGCCTTTTTGTGTATGAAGTAAAGCTTCCAAACAACAAAAATATCACTAATTTGAGGCACAGTTCACCATTCAGAATGCTCTAACATTACTGATGTAATATAATTTAAAACAAAATGATAAAAAAGTGATACTTAAAATAATATAAAATATAAATTCATTAAAATAAAATATCTTGCATGACAGTTCTTTGGTAGAATCAAGTCTCGAACCTGAAACCCTTTGGTTCTGAAGTCGAGACCTTACCACCAGGCCACCGCGGCTCATTCAATAACAAGTACAGAGTTAAACTTCATAATGGTACAAAGCAGAAATGAATTCCAGAGACAGTTTATATGAAAGATTTTTCAAATAATAGCATCTTGTAAGATTAAGTTATAAATGTCAATGCATACCTATAATTTTAGATTTTATTTAAGCTGTTAAACAGTATCATCAATCACTTTTGTAATCAAACAATATAAAGAATATAATGATAAATCTGGTAATATAAAAAAATATTACAAAATTTTACAATAACCATAAAATATATACCAAAGAGAGAGTGTGAGAAATACATATAGAATTATCCAATGACCATATCAACAATTTCTATATTATGAAAACGTCCAATGTATATGTTTATATTATACTATATAATGTTTATATTATCCAATATCTATATTAAAAGTGAAGCTGCATCAAGTCAATGTTTTCAGCAAAATATTACAGAAGATTTTGTAATTTACTGCAGATGCAATTTTTCACTCTGATGAGTAAACTGATAATCGCATTTCTTAGTTTAATGCATCATTTTTAGATCCATAAGTTTTATTGCATTACATTTAGTAATGTATAAATTCATTTTGTTCACAAAAATTATCATTAAAAAAAATGCTAATTGGAGTTTAATCAATAAGGTAAGATAATAAATCATTATGATAAGAAATTATTGAAATAATTCATTACCATTATAAAACTTTTGTCGTATCACATATTAGCTTACTCCCAACTGATTGAAATATTCTATTCCACAATTAGAAGAAGTATGGATTGAAAGTTGACTTTGCAATAATTATTATAAAGTTAGAGGGAAATAAATTCAAATAACTGAATTACACTTACAAAAAGTTATTTTAAATTATGAATAATTTTTCAAACTTTTGTAGAAGAACTAAATTTGATATTTCAGAGTCAATCATTGAAAACTACAAAATTAAAGTAATTGCATATATATGTCAAATATTCAGTGACAAGATATGGTAAATTGAAAATGCATTCATATCAATAAATTTTGTTATTTTGCATATATATTGAATTAAATATTTAAATATAGCAACTCAACATCAACAAAAAAACTTTTTTAATAGGAGGGTAAAAAAATTAAATGTGTATTTATAGATAAGCCTGCAGATTTATTGGTTATTTATTTACAAAATGTAATTACATAAATGATATTTTATTAATGTTTTAATAAAATAGTATTCATATTATTCATAGCATATTGTTTAATGTATTAATGTTTTAAGATCAATATGAATTAACAAAAAACAGAATTATAAAAATAATGAAAATGAAACAGTACATACATAACACCTCTCACCAAATTCCTCTGGATATTCTCTTTTATTAATTCTAGCAACTGTTTTTAAAAGTTTAACAGCTTCTTTCTTTCTACCTTGAGTCAACAGCCAACTAGCAGATTCTGGAACAAATCTAAAAAAAAAAGCGATGAAAAATTTTAAACAAATGAAAAACCCATCCAAAACAAATTTAAAATGAAAGGTTATGTAAATCTATTGGTTACCTTTTCCAAAACTAAATTTTTTAATTATATTAAGTAAATCAATTAAATTCTAAGGTTAAAAAGCATTATGTAAAATGATGCATTTATGCTTTAACAGGTAATTAAATCATTTTAAAAAAACATGAAGGTTAATGAGCATAGTTCAAGTTCATTATTTTATGTTATTATTATTCATTTTATGATAACCCTATGGAATAGATTATATTCTAAAAGTAGAATATTTTAATTTTTAAAAAATTTTACATTTTATGATCAATTAACATAATTTAAAAAAAAACAACAAATTTTCACTTTTAAAAAGTAATTTTTTCAAACTTTGCAAAAAGTAAAGTATTTATTAAATATGTATATTTTCTAAATGGATAAAAAAACATAATACATTAAACTGTCAGTTGTCTCTGTTTTTGCATTTAAAACTAACACAGCATTATTTAATGTGCATTTTGAAAGGCAATATACTAAATTAAAGCAAATTTAAAAATATACCATGTGTGAATCTTGAATAAAAATAAATGATATTCATGTTTTAAAATTTTTATTTATAACCAGTCCATAAAAATGGAAATGATACTCAGGCATTCTATTGTATGTTTTCAGAATACTGATGGCAAAATAAACTAAGAAATAATAAAATTAGTAACCATTTTTTATAAGCTAAATGCGTTTTTAGAATATAAATAACAGTCTACACAATTTCTTTTTCTTATCTTTTTGCAAGTCAAAAAAAGTATAGAAATTTTAACTAAAATAATTAATTTCCTACTATTAAAAGTTCTCTATTAAAATCAATCTTTTCCATTTATTTGGAAAAGAAATTCTAATCCTCTCAGAGAAAAAAAAAATAATTATATTTAATGTAGATAAAAGAAGTAGGTAAAATGAATGATAGTGCATAATCAAAGAACACACTCTTGTTTATGACTTTTATTGATTATCAAATATTTATTTTGCTTTAATGTATTCCAATAAAACTGGAAATGAAAATAAATTGTTCAGGATGCCTTTAATAGCTAAAAAACACTCTTTAAATTTCACCTTGAAATAATGCAACTCAGAATATAAATGTTCCATAACAAAGTAACTTTCATTTTATTCATAGAATTCCATCACACAGAATTATTGATACCCATTGTTAGTAACTAATTAAAACTATTCAAATACATCAATTATTTTTAAATGCAATAAATTCATAATCAGAATTGTTAATTTGAGTGTAATGATACTTTTTGATGTCAAATGAAACTGTCACTAAGTCCATTTCCTTATTGTATATAAGAACTGAAGTAAATAAACAACTTCCAATGTAAACAAAATGATTTTGTCCCAGTTTTTTTCATTTTACTTAAAATAGCTAATAACTTTGTGAGAGTATAGCAAAAGAATATTTTTTAAAGATAAAATTTTTAAATTATTAAATCTGATTTCTAATAATTCAGTGGCTTATAATGAAAATTCAAATTATACCATAGAAAAATAAGGATGGAATTTTTACAATATGTAAAAAGAGGATATTGAACTGGTATTGTATGATACAAGATTATATATATATATATATATATATATATATATATATATATATATAT